>CAUYON010199078.1:0-16130 GCA_963573935.1 Arctocebus calabarensis
TGTCTTTATATAGTGATCAAGAAAATGCCATGAAGGCTATCTGTAAAAGTACGATGAAAACATTTCTGAATGTATATGAATCACGCCCTATGATTGCACCAATGTACAGATTTATGATTCAATAAAATTATAAAAAATAAAAAATAAAAAAATAATAATAATAAATATATATATATATGAAATAAGCAACATAAAAATATGTAAATTCAGACAATATAATGTCAAAATAGGAGCATGAAGTTAAAGTGTAATTTTTTTTTTTCTATTTGTGATCTAAGGTAAGTTGTTCTCTCTTTAAAATAATTAGTTATACAGGCAATTGCACACAAACATTATGGCAACTCCTTATCTATAAGATGTGTTTTGTAAACCTCATTGTAAGCACAATGCAAAAAACAATAATAGATTTGCTAAAAAATAAAAAATAATGAATTAAAATATGCTACCAGAGAAATATCACTTAATACAAAGGAAGACAGTAAAGAAGAGAGGAGTTACAAAACAACCAGAAAAATAAACAACAAAACGGCAGTAGTAAGTTCTTACTTCTTAGTAATAACACTGAATATAAATGAATTCATTCTCCAATTACAAGGCATAGAGTGACTCATGGAGAAAGAAACAAGACCCAAATATATGTTGCCTTGAAGAGACTCATTGAACCCAGAAAGATACACATAAGGGTGGAAAAAGATATTTCTTGCAACTGGAAACTAAAAAAGAACAGGAGTAGCTATACTTATACCAAATAAAATAGACTACAAATCAAAGACTAGACAAGAAGGTGAAGAAAGTTACTATCTAATTACAAAAAGGTCAATACAGCAAAGTATTTATAAATTATAAATATTTATATAGCCAACATAAGAACTCCCAAGTATATAAAGCAAGCATTATAGATCTAAAGGGAGAGGGTGAGACTTCAATAGAATACTGGTAGGGTACTTCAACACCCCACTCTCAGTAATGGACAGATCATCCAGCCCACAAAAAATCAACAAAGAAACATCATAGTTAACCTACATGCTAGACCAAATAGGCCTAACTGATATTTAGACATTTCACTCAGCTATTGCAGAATACATATTCTTTTCATCAGCCAAATGGACATTCTTCAGAATAGACCATATTTTAGGCCACAAAACAACTCTTAACAAATGTCAAAAATTGAAATCATATCTAATATATTTTCTGACCACAAGGGAATAAAACTATAAGTCAATAACAAGAGGAACCTTGAAAAATACATATACATGTGAAAATTAGTCAACATTCTCCTGAACAATTAATAGGTCAATGAAAAAATTAAAATTTTTTTGAAACAAATGAAAATGGAAATATAACATACTGAAATAACAGGAAACAGAAAAGCAATACAAAGAGGGAGAGTTATAAAAATAAATCAAAACAAACAACCTAGGGATGCATCACAATGAACTAGAAAGGAAGACCCAACCAAAGTCAAAATTAGTACAAGGAAATAAGTAAATAATAAAGTTCAAGGCAGAAATAAATGAACTTGAGACAAAAACAATTATAGAAGTAGTCCCACGGAGAAGTCTATGCGGCTAGGAACTAAAGGCCTATTGCCAACAACCAGCAAGGAATTGATGCCTTCTGCCAAGAGCTGAGTGAGTGAACCATTTAGAAGCAAATCCCCCAGCCTCATTTAAACCTTCAGATGGCTCTTCACTGGCTGACTGCTTAATTATTTTGTAACTTTATAAGAGACTCTGAATCAGAATCACCCAACTAACCCATTACTAGATTTCTGTTCACAGAAACTGATGATTGTTTGTTTTAAATGAATGTAATTTGTTGTTTTAAAATTATACCTCAATAAAGTAGATTTTTTAAAAAATTGGCTAAGAGTCATGAGCTAATACATGAAATTATACTGTAAGTTTTAAATCAGTATCCCAATATATTATCATTATTTTAAGTACTTCCAAAAGTTCTTTACATTATAATTAGTAATAGTTAATAATCTGTACCCCTTTCATCAGGACACTCTTATTCTAGAGTTATACTTGAGCACTACACATTTAGGATAAATATTAAGTAGTCGTCAATCTAAGAATAGGTCTGGACTAACTTCTTCAATAGAAGTGGAAACTTCTGAACTGTTTGCTGGGAGACCCAGGGTTTAAATATACTGGAGTTACTACCTGACACTTTCAAAAATGGAGAGAAATGAAAGTGATGTGGTAGTATCATAAGTTTGGAACTTGATAGTAGGAAAGCTAGGATTCGGTCTCTATTCAGGCACTAATTCACAAAACAATCATAGAAATTATTCATACTTCTCTGGATCTTTTGTAATTGTTTTTTCCATTATAAAAATAAGTTTTTGAACTAGTTTGTTTTAACTTAAAAATCTATCATCCTATGAACTAAAAACCCTAAGGTAAATGAGAATACAGTATGTAGCATAAAACAGTATAAATACAACATTAAAAAATTTCTTTTGTTTCTGATTTTATATGTAACTGTTGAGTACCATGAACTTCAAAGATAGAAGTTTAATGTAGTGCTTTCCTAAATCTTTAGATTGCAAAATAAATATTTTAAAAAGAGGATTCTGATTTAACAGTACAAAAGTGGGCCTTTTTAGAACATTGTTGCTTTGTGGAACAAAAAACAAAATAAAAATATTGTCATTTTTAGACACTTAAACTTCCTGTTTCTCTTTTTAGCCACTAAAACCTTTTTAGTTTCTAAATTTTGAATTATCTGAATTTATGTCTTATATTGCCATATTTTTGTCATGGTAAATTAGTACATAGTCAGGAAGATATTTCTTTCTTAAACATTCAAATAAAAATAGAGATTTAAAAATGTTTTAATGCTTTTCAAACGTTTTAATTCTTAGATTTTGCATTATAACAGAAATCTAGTTTGCCCTGTTATTTAGTTATATTAGGGTAACAGTTGAGATCAATGCACATAAAAATTATTTTAAAGTTTAGCTCATTCATTTTCTGATAGTGAAGCTTTGGAATCATTTATACCTAGATTCGGTTCTCCGCATTGTCATTTATCAGCTATGTATGAGTTATTCAAACTTTCAATGCCTTGGTTTCTTTTGTTTTGTCAAAATGGAATGATGATACTTATGAAATTGTTGATTAATTAAGGATTAAGTGAGCAAACATTAAGTGACCAAATACTAAAGTGCCTGTCAGTGAGAAATTTTTCTCTTTTATTCCCAACAGTTAACACATTTAACAATGCATTGACTATTAGACTTAACAGTTATATTTTTGTTTTAGCACATGTGCAGAACTGGTAACAGAAAAAAAATCAGTTTGAATCCTTAAGTCCTACCCTATTCCTTCTATATATGATAGAATAGAAATAGCTATTTAATATGGCTTAAAATATAACTATATTCTGGTTTTGTTTTTCTGTTTGTTTTGCTTTTGTTTTTTGCACATTGTTGCTTCTGAATAGTTTTCAAACATTGATTATTAGGTAGTCAAATATTTTTATAAGTATACAATTTTAAACTATTTTACTAGTGATTAAATCATCTTTATTTAGTCTATCATTCCTTAGTAACTAAATTTGTTAAAGATTTAATGAACAGGCAATAATAGTATACTGTCACTAAAATTAGGTTTGAATCTCAATCCAGAGCATGTGATGCTACTTGCATAATCTCTCAGCCTAAATTTCTTCAGCAATTAAATGATGATAATAATTATTTAGCATGGCCCCTGGAACATATTAAGCACTCAGAAAGCACTGGAAAGCCTCAACATCTGAAAAAGGAAGGCAACCAAACCAAACAATTTATTTCTCAATATTGCTTTTAAAAGCCTAGATGATAGCTCTTGGTTATGTGTCTTCCACAGTCATCACACTACCTACGTAAATAGTGAATATGAGATGCAGGTGTGTATGTACATAAGTATGTAGGGTTCTACTCTCTCCTTTTTTCCTTACCTTTCTGCCCACTAATGATCTACGTTTCCCCAAAGAGTTTGCGTATCGATATCGTCCTAACACTGAAAAAAAGGATTTCTGATTCTTGTTGCCTCTGGTTGAAATGTCTTATCTCACTCGATACCTTGGCATGAGCCTCTTCTATCTCTATTATCTACTGTAAAAATGTTTCTGGCTATTATAATTCTTGATCTGTTCTCTGATTCAAAATACAAGTCTGCCATTTATTGGCTGTGGAAAGTTACTTAACCTCTCGTTCAGTCAGTTTGCTCATTTTTTAAATGCAGGATGTCCCAAAGGTTGCCATAAATAGGAAAAATTAGCAAGCTTATATAATTATTATATAATATCATATCATATACTTTTTATATTTCAGGATATTAGGGGGACACATGTTTTGTTTACATACTTTGTTTTGTACTTATTGAGTCAAAGTTATAAATGCCATAGGTACTGTATTCAGGAAGTGTTAAGTTGCCCATCCTCTCCTTCTCCCTCTTCCCTCCCCAGCTTGATTTACACTGATATTTATTTACATATGTGCACTTAAGTATTTATCAATTAGTTCCAACTTGGTGTTTAGTACAGGTGTTTGTTTCTCCATTCTTGTGATGTTTCACATAAAAGACCAGTTTCCATTTCCATCCGGGTTTTTATTACTGAGCAATACTCCATAGTATGTGTAGACCACATTTTATTAATCCATTCATATATTGGTGGGCACTTGGGTTGTTTCCACAGCCTTGCAATTGATAATTGTGCTACTATAAACATGTGAGTGTAGGTGTCCTTTTTGTAAAATCACCTTTTTCCTCTGGGCATATATCCAGCAGTGTGATTGCTGGATCAAATGGTAGGTCTACTTTAAGTTTGTTGGGGTATCTCAATATTATTTTCCATAAAGATTGTACTAGTTTGCAGTATATTTTTAAAAATACACACACACATACATATATACATATATATATTTTATATATATATATTTTAAACAGACTTATACCTTATTTTATCTGTCAAACGTCAGAAAATAGTCAAAACACTCCAAAGCCCCTCTGGGCTCAGGTAGCTGCACCTCACTGTTGAAGTTTCTTCCTCTTCTTCCTACCCCTCCTTATCTTCTTCAGAGTTAAAGGTACCATTGGGCAGGCTGTAGACGCCGACCTCTAGGCGGGGTCGTTGAGGATGGGGTATTTGCCTTTCTGCAGCTTCACGCAGACATAGATGTCACAGCGCTGATACCAGAATTTCAGGTTCTTGGTCTCGGTGTTTTGAAGAACAAATCCGCGGACCACAGATCAGTGGTAAGACAGCATTTATTTACATAAAAGGATACAAAAAAACACTAAAACTCCTGGTAGAGAGAAAAAACTCAAGTGGGGAGAGAAAAGCACTCCCCGTTTCTCTCCCAGTCTTTCCCCATCTCGGCGTTTAGGCTTTTAGTCCCGGGGTATATATAGGTGTATGGGTTCCTTGGCCAGGAAATGAATGAACACGGTCCATTTCGCCAGGGCAAGGTGAATGAATGTATCAATGAAAGGACACAGTCCCTTCCACAGGGGCAAGGTGAATGAATGTATCAATGAATGAACAAGTCCATTCACGGAATTGAGGCCTAGGAAATTCACATGAAATTGACCTAGGCATAGGAAATGGGAGTTCTTGTTTAGTCGTAAGTGTGAAGTGAAGGAGACACCAAGGCACAGGTGTCTCCTCGGCAGTTGTCCGGCCTTTTTGGCTATTGGAGCCTCCGGTGGGGGTTGGAGGTCCCCCTCCTTGCCTGTCATCCAGCCCGCTCGTTCCTCAGCCGGCTGCTGCTGCACCGACACCGCCAAGGTGGAGTATCAGCTCCGCTGAGCTAGCCAGGGAGCCAAGCATCCTGCATCAGCGCTAACGCCCCCCCCCCGGCGCTCTCCACGCTCAGGCTGATCTGGCTGGCGGACTCACTGAACTTGAACTGCAGGACGCACAGAGGACTCGGTGTGAAGAGTCTTTCACGTGGTACCGAGACGCGTAACTGAGCTCGAGGTGCTCAGCTCCAGCCAGCAAAGCACAGCAGGTCCATCGGGCCAACTCGTAGCTGTTCTTCAGCTCAGTGCCAGTGACAGCCCTGGCTGAGTCCACCTTCTGACGCAGGTCAGCGGGGTTACAGCGCCTCGAGTCCCTCGGTGGAGTGTGTGGGTGTCGATGGAGGACACTTCCTCACTGGCTCCAGTCACGGTGCCATCTTGCTCACAACGAACAGTAAGGTCAATATCATCCACCCCCAAGCTTCCACCTGTGACACCGCTCACTGAGCAGCAGAGGACATGTCTTCTTTTCCGTGTCGTCCTCCACAATGGGTTTGAGTTGGGAGAACTATCTTTCCTTCCCCATTCTCAGGCACTGCTGGGAGAAACTGTGGTCATGCCGGCTGCTCCCAGGGCCAGGTTGCGGGGAGAACTGAAGAAATCACCGTCATCTAGAGCGGGCTCATTGGCCGTCTCGCTCACTGTCAGGAGGTCCAAGTCCCAGTTGTCCCTCTGATCAGGGAAGAGCTTGGACTCGACTCTCTTGAGGACAGTACCCCGGGAATACACTGGGATGGTACAGCTCCTCGGCGTGGCGAGGAAACGCATTCCCCTGAGTTTTTCTCAGCTCTCAGGTGACAGAGTGTGCCCTGGTGGCGACAGTGCTGAGCATGCGCTTGGTGCCCCCTGGGGCTTCTCGCTCCGGGTGGTGACTACTCTGTGTCCTGTGGCTCTGACACTACCGGATAACCCACCTGCACCAACTAAGGAAAACCCGCTCTCCCTTCACTTCCCAGCCGCTACTCTTCAACTGAAGAGTCTCAGAGTTTCTGGGATTTTTGATCCGATTCTTGGCTAACCCCAAACTGCTTCTAGAATGCTTTCAGGGGTCGTCTGCGTTCTCTGTCCTCTGCGTGGCTCTCGGGCAGGGTCTGCAGGGTTGACCGAGACAGGTTCCGCTGATCTTTGTCTCTGCCAGGGTCCGCTGAGCAAACGCACCGATTTCGCCCGCAGGCAGTCTGTGCGTGCAGCATCCACCAGCTGAAGCCTGGTCTCAGCCTCCCGGTGGAAATAAGCACGTTGACTTCCACCACCAAACTGAGAGGAGGACTTGTTTGTGAACCTCTTATTTTGCTATGTGGCTCCTGTCCAGTCTGCGGCCTTTCCTAGCCCATCTCCTTTGCTGAGTATCCTGAAACTGCTCGGGGAACTCACAGGGACCCCAGCCTGAGGGACTGTCTTGGATCATAGGGGTCATGAACTTTGCCATCTTCCCAAACCTTCAAAGGCCTTGACCAAGAGATGATC
Organism: Arctocebus calabarensis; assembly: GCA_963573935.1. Taxonomy (NCBI): domain Eukaryota; kingdom Metazoa; phylum Chordata; class Mammalia; order Primates; family Lorisidae; genus Arctocebus; species Arctocebus calabarensis. Next base: position 7,263 of record CAUYON010199078.1, read on the forward strand.
CTAGCCGGAGGCCTAATTACCAGATGCATTCCATCAGCTGGGAGAGCAGAGAACATTCTATATTTTATATTTTTAATATTTATATATTAACACATAGAAAAAATATGTAAATATTTTATAAATTCTGTCATGAGTATTTTATAAATAAAGGTACATTTAGCTACAATTTCCCTGTGTGGAGGTGTATGTATGATGACTTTTGGGACACTCCACCCTGTAGGAGCCAGTAATATCTATTTTATTTAAATGAATTAATCCATGCTAATCAGTTAAATGGCACTTAGCCCACATTAAATATTTGCTTTATTATCATTATTAGCATCATAGTCATCATCATCATCATCATCTTAACATGGGCAGGGTATAATGACTGGGAAGTTCAACGGTTTCTTCCTGTTAAATTGGCCTCTTCATTCCTCCTTTGTTCCAGCTGCCCACTTACCAACCTTTACCATTTGGCTCTCTACCCTGTACCATAGGAAATTCCTGGCAAGTATGCTGACTTAATTCCCAGTATCTTTCTTTACCTTGGAGTGGAAGTGGCAGGATATGAGGAACTTTTCTGGAGATGAGAGGAAGCTCGGGTGGCTTTGGGGCTGTTATCTCAGACCCCTTCTGCCTTTCTTTTGTGACAATCAAATTAGACTTCTTCAGCAAAGGCATTAGGTTTCCTTCCTCCACTTCCATAGAGGAAAGCAGAATTCTCTGAATCTGCCTCTTTCAATGTCTTTGTTGTATGTTTTTCTCCTCTTTAATCCTTTGGTAAATGCTTTAAGTACATTGAAAGCCAAATCTAAGGCAGAGAGAAGCAGATACATGGGTAAACCCCAGAGCTATTTTCTGCATTTCACTGTCCTGACATATTTCTCCAGTTTTCCCTGCAAGGGCTAAAAGTCTAAAGTTAGAGAGTCATTCATCCTACCTTAGTCTTTAGTACAGCATTTGCTGAAGGCAAATGCGGACGATCAGAATATGTCACCTCAAAATATGCCACTCTGGTATAAGAATTATTTTGAGCTGAAGGCATTTGAGAAACAGCAAATGCAGGAAGGACTTTCTGACCTCCCCATGGTTCTTATCTAAAAGGGGGTCATAAAATTTTGCATGAGAGAAGTACCCTTCCTGAACAGGAAAAGAACATTTTTAACCCTGGAGACTGGAAGTTAACAACTGAAATAGATCTATACAAATAAACCTACTAAAATAACCATTATCTTCCATTAGTTTTCCCCAGATATTTCCGAGTCACTGACTCATAATTTCTTGAACCTAGCCAAGCCTCCTTGCCTTGTCAAATCCCCACAATTTATTATTCTTTGTTTTAAAGCGTATATAAACTTGTGGGCCTGATGGCTTCTTCAGGTCTTCATTTTTCTTATGAGGGACCTCATGCATGTAAACACATTAAATAAAACTTTATGCTTTTCTTTTGTTACACTGTCTTATGTTAGTTTAATTCTACTCTCAGAACCTAAGAGGGTAGAAAGAAATTTTTCCTCCCCTCTATAAGAAAAGGTATTATTTCTTCCCCTACCTTAAAATGGTCAATGGTACATCACAGAGTTTGGGCTTTCAGTCTTCTAAATCAGACCCTTTTGGAAGTGAAAACCATTTTCTCCTTAAGTGAGAACCTAGATTATAGTAAGGAAAGCATACTGTGAAGATCTTATTTTGAAATGCTGAGCCAAGAACTTGGCTTTTCTTTTAGGTTTTATTCTGTTTTTCTACCTGAAAGCAGTATTTATAAATGAGGGGCAATGGGTAAAAGAAAGCAACTAAAAATATCCTTTTATAGTTTTTATGGTTATTTTGAAGCAGGATACTTCCATTGTACTTAGGAACTGCAACTGAAAGATAATTCCATGTATGTATGCTTTTAAGAATAGGTGTTTTTGGTCACACCTTCTATAATTTGAATATAAAGTTTAAGGGCTTTTTATTTTTGGCTAATGAACTGGTTATGACATAATTATAATAATCATCATCAGACTTTTCTATAAATAAGTTACTTTATTTGCACCCTTACAAGATGAGACTTGTAGACTGCAGTGATGTGAAATGGGAAATGTGAATTGGAATTAACTTTAAAACAAATGACAAGATTATGGAAATATCAACAGAAATTAGAAATAGGTAGTCAGGTGGCTTTTCCTATCTGTCTTGGTCTTAGGGATTGCATCTTTTCTTGGTGGTTTAACATTTTCAGTGTCTACCGTTAAATGTAGTGGGATGTCTATCTAGACATTTTGACCAGGGTCCATTTTAAGAGTCTGGGATAGAGAAATTGAAGATAGGTTGCATCTAAAAAGGGTTGTACCAAATGCTTTGTCTATGTAGTTCACCAATATAAACTGAATTGTGGTAGGAGTGCTTGGCACATAAGTGCTCAGAAAATGACAATGTTAACCAAAGAAGCTGACATTTATGTAATTCTTACTACATTAAGCACTGTTTTAAGACTTTTACATATATTGATTCATTCATTTCTCCCAACAATGTATGAGGCAGATATTATTAATATCCTCATTTTTGCAGATGAGGCAATTGATTCCTCTATGTTAAGTGACTTCCCCAAGGTCTAATGGCTGGCGAGTGGTAGAAACAAGATACACAGTTAAGCCACCTGGCTTCAGAGTCCAACTCTAAACCACTAAGCTGCATCTGTTGTTTGTTTATTGTTTATGATATTGAATGAATGAATGAAGCCTACATACGTTGCTAAAATGAAAACATTATCAGAGAGTTAGAGAATAATTCAAAGTGATGGTTCCAAGAGATGAGGATATGTGTTGGGCAAAAGAGTTGGGCAAGATTTAGTAGTAAAATGAGCATTCAGGTTGGAGATCATGTTAGGAGGAAGGTAAGAGAAAGAAAGAGATATAATCCAGATCAGATATTTCTCAAAATAAAAGGAGTATTTGTCAAGTCTTTTTTCTTACTCTTTTGGTATAAGCTACATGTGGCACACCTACTTCATTAAATGCTATTTTCTTGTAATAAAAAAATTATTAAATGCTTTTATATTTTTATGCAATTGATTGTAAGTAGCATTATGATAAATTTACATAGTTACTTAACTAGTTACTTAAACTTTTGGCAAATATATTTTGAAAATTATAAGATCAGAATACAGGATTTGACCAAATTTCTGTTCTGGTTCGTTAATATGTTTATATAAGAAACCTTATGAATATAAAAATATTAAGCCATATTGTGTTTGACTATCAAATAAAAATGTATTTATTTAAAACTGTGTTATAAGTAGCACACTTTTGCATCACTTTTACCGTAAGTGACCAATTTTTTTCTAACATCTATTGGCAAATCTCAGAGTAATTCATCTGGGACATTGCAGTTTTATCAACCATCAGTAACTTTTCTAATATTCAATTATCAGCAAAAATTATCTCTGCATCCTTTCTCAGAATTAAAACATAGAGTTGTACACTTTTGTGTTTTTATTAATGATGTTTGAATTGCCATAATTTTCACATACATTCTAGTATCTTTGACTTTTAGAAAGTTTCTCTTTAACCTGAGCTAGCAAATTCTTATTGGGATTTAATTTAAGAACACAAAATTTATTATAAATAGCATCATGTGACAAAGTAGGAAGCAAAGTTTCAAAACATATTTGCTACTCAGAGTCTTTTAAAAGCAACCTTCTTTTAAAAGAAAATTAACATAGAACTGACCTACTTTAAATATATATCAGATATAGTGAATGTCCTTGTTAGCCATTTGTTTTGTTAGTTTTCTTGGTTTCACCAAAAATTATAAGTTTTGTGTTCTAAATTTGAGTATAAGAGCAGATATTCACATATGACTTCTGTTGCTGATACTTTCTGCCTCTCCATTTTGGAAATAACAGGATTCACGGTCTATTTAAAGATTATCAAAAAAATTCTTAAGAATAATAGGGCATTCTCAACTGATAGTAATCAAATCTTTGAATTTATTTTTATTAGAATATTTTCAAGAGCACTTATGAGACTCCTAAATCTTACATACAAATGTGACAAAATGCAGTCTGTCCTGCAGTATAATTAAATCATAGGCTTCACACCAAATACATATCAACACATGTTAATATTTTTATAATAATTTTCAATTCAGTTTGAAGAGTATCATATATGTTTTTCATTATAAATCTACTCAATGCTTATGATAGTCACATATTATTGGATGTGAAAAATTTAAAAATCCCTCTTTTCCTCCACCCTTATTCCCATTACATAGAAATTTTCTATGCTTATACATATATCCCTTTTGGTAAACAAATGACGTCAGTTCCCCTATTAATTCATATCTAGCAAATGTGTCCTTTGTAACCAATCCTCACTCATTTTTTATCACAGTTAAGTAATAAGTTACAGAAAGGTTTGCATACATCTGTGCCTTTTGTAGATTTATCATCTAACAAACTAACTTATTAGTAAGTTAGCTGCCACCAAAAAACAGAAAACAGCCATGTCTGAAGCCATAGACATCTTCTTCAGACACAATTTTTCATGTGAAATTCTGTAATTCAATAAAAAGATATCATTACATCATAGAAACATCTATGGCATTTTCCCACTTTCTACACTACAGTTTTTTAAAACTCTTATAATAAGATTTTTTCATCTTTGATGATATAATAACAGCCATGAAAAATAGTTTCGAATAAGGAACTAATTCTAATACTAGTTAAGTAGCATACATTAAAATTAAGAACTCCTGTTGATCATAAAACAAAACAGGTAAAAAGACAAGCCATTGTGAAAATATATTTACAACATATAGTTGACAGAGGATTAGTGTTTAGAACATATAAAAACTCTTATCAGTAAAGAAAATGACAGGAAATTTCATAAGAAATAGGCAAGAGACTTGAATAAGCACTTTACAAGAGGTTATTTGTGTGGCCAATAAATAATCTAAAATACACTCAACCCCATTGTGATCAGAGAAGTACGAATTACAACCACAAGCAAACCTACCAGGCTGGCTTAAATTTAAAGTCTGAGAATATCAAGTATTGGCAAGACTATGGTGCAAATAGAACACTTATGTGCTGCAAGTGAGAGCATAAATTGGTAAAAAGCATTAGAAAATAAATTGATGTAGTAACATAATTACATATAATTATGACATATATGAGTGTGTATATGTATATACATACATATGTAATATATATCTGTATATTTAATATTGAAAATGCCAACATTCTACACTTACATGTGCACTCTTACACATGTGTATCAGAATTGTGCAAAATTGTTGCAGCAGTGCTGGGTAATAGCAAAAACTGGAAACAAGCTAAATGTCCATAGATGGTAAAATGGATAACTATATCATGCTATATAATATATTTGTATAATGGAATATATATACAGATATTTATATTTTATATAATGGAATGCTATATAGCAATAAAAATGCATGAATCACAACTGCATCATAAAATTTGGATGAATCTCAGCAACACCATGTTTAACAAAATAAAAGTGAAGGAATACTCACAGTACTGTTTCAATAATTTAATATTATAGAATGCTCAGAGGTAAATAATATGCTGAGTAGGGATGCAAGCTTATGTGGTACAACCCTAAAGAAAATCCAGAAAATGAAAAACATAAAATTGAGGAAAGTGGTTACCTCTAAGGGACAGAGAGAATCGGAAATAAATTCAGGATGGGGTACGTTATTTTTCTTTTAAAAAAGTTATTCTTTACTTGTTACATATCACACTTTATAAATATTCTTTTCTAACCAATATTAAATAAAAATTTAAAAATTAATTATATAAAATAGAATTTCAATCTCATGGAAATTTAGTTTTTTATATAATCTAAAATCTTGCAAATTATTATTATATAAAATTATATATGTTTTCTCCACTTCTGGGATACCAGCTGCATTTCCTCTAGAAATAATACTCTAGAGAATGAGTTATATATCCAACATTTATCATATAAGGATATGGCTATTTCCTTCATTAGAAATGTTCTAAATAGTCCTTGTTTAACAGATCAACTTTTTCTTTGCCATCATTCTTAGGTGGTGTTTTATTTACTGATTTTTTTTTTTCAGAATTAGAGTGGTGATTATAAATTTGTCATAGGAGTCCTAAGCATGCTTTAAGTAATTTTAAGAAAATATTGAGAAAATGACATTCCTAAATTCTGATTTTTCAAAAGTAGATGTTTTTATTGATACATTACTAGATTTTGCTGAGTAAAGCTGTTTCTACACGCAAACATCTTGACCACCTGCAACTGTTTGTCAGTGGAATTGGTTTGAGAACACTAGTAGTAATTGTAAACTTAGGAATGTGTGACAAGCTAATAGCCAGCTGTGCATATCCTGACTTTTTCCAGGTGTTAAAATAAATATGACCATTTGGTTCACTTATAACTCAACAAAATATTTCATGATTCATTAGCTTAAAAATCCATTTATAATTTTTATTTGAGTAAATAATGTTATGTTCATTTGAAAAGGAAAAATATATACCCAGAAATAGTTGTGATATCATTAATTATCATATTCAATGTTTTTTTTATAAAATGAAAAGTATTTAATGTGACATTTATGTAGATTTTTAAAAATATTCTTTTAATTGGAAAACACTGTTGTGTCACTTTTGCTTATAGGCATCAAAAAGAATGGAAAAAGTGAATGAAATGTGGTTTTTTTATTCAGAGTTCAACTTGCCTTGGCAGAATTGAGTTCCAAAGTGATCTAACATTGATTTCTATCTTTGGTACATATCATATTTGATCTTCACCTGATAATAATTACTATTTATTGAATACCTGCTGCTTAAGTGTTAGCTCAAGAGACCCAAATGCCTAAATTTTGCCTTGGCTAAATAGCCTCATAAGATTCCTGAAAGGGAATATGCAGGGGGGACAACTGCAAAGGGGAAATCTAAATCCATTTTATTATTAGATTATCATATATGTGAAACTCCAAATACAGAGCTGGAGTTCCAGAAAAACGAAGTGGAGTATGTGACTTAGACAGCTCCCCTGTCTCTTCTCCAAAATCAACAAACTTGAGAAGAACAAAAAGGTTGGAATGATCTGAAAGAAAAAAGGGCTAATAGAGTTCCCTTGCCCCTGGCCCCTTCCATCTCACACTTTTATTTCTAATCTGTTAATCCAGTGATTGATTGGATCCAAGTTTATGATAAAGCAAAAGAGTGATTCTACCTGTTGGAAAGGAAGATTTATTCTTGCTGTTCCTAGAGAAGAGGATAAATTATCATAACTGGTCAGATTTCTGACACGAATTAAGCCTTGATAATCTGTGGCAGAGACACACTTTTTTTTTTTTTTGTAGAGACAGAGTTTCACTTTATCACCCTTGGTAGAGTGCTGTGGCGTCACACTGCTCACAGCAACCTCCAGCTCTTGGGCTCAAGTGATTCTCTTGTCTCAGCCTCCCAAGCAGCTGGGACTACAGGCGCCTGCCACAGCGCCCAGCTATTTTTTTTTGTTTTGCAGTTCGGCCGAGGCCGGGCTTGAACCCGCCACCTTCGGTATATGGGGCCGGCACCCTACTCGCTGAGCCACAGGAGCCGCCCTCAGAGACACACTTTTAAAAGGAATGCACTGATACAGCCAGCTTTCTTTTCCTTGAGTCAGACTGGCCATGCCATGTGGCTAGCCAGAGGGTGGTAAGATCTCTGACTCTGCCCCAGAGAGGCTGCTCTCAGTATTTACCACTACTTTTTATAAAAGTCAACCTGATCTTGTATGTAAAACTAGCACATTGTACCCCATGATTGCATTAATCTACACAGCTGTAATTTAATTTAAAAAAGAAAGGTCAGTCAGATCTACAGAATTGCCTTTCATGAAATCAATTCTAAGAGACTACAGCTCTGGGCTAGATAAAAACTCATGGATGTTTGATTTTCCATTTCAAATAATGCCCAACTTCACACTCAGCCTATCACCAGATTTTAGAAGTTGCTACTAGGGTCCCAGTCTTTGACTAGTATTACCTTTAACCGATACTCAGAAATGTGCAAATTCGGTCTCATTAGGTTTTGGGGCAGTTTAATGTGTAACACAAATGGAAGAATCAAAGTAGATTCCTTCTATTCCTTTTAATCATGCTTTCAAATCAATGCCAGCATTGCAGAAAAGGGAAGGACCCACACCCATATACTTTACATATGAACATACCCCAATATAGAATCAGATTAATGACTATTTTCTGGGAAGAGGGTGGAGAGGGCCAAGAGAAGGGAGAAGCAGCTAAAGTATGCTTTCTACCCAAAGGACTAAATTTATTATGCCAGACACTACCACATACACTGGTTTTAGAGCTTAGGTGTGCACTTACATTTATGTATGATATGGTGTGAAACCTGTGATTTTATTAAAGTATAAGGCACACTACATTTTGTCACATTGGTATATAAGATTTGGGAGTCTTATAACTGCTCTTGAAAAAATACTAATAAAAATAAATTCAAAGATTTGATTATTACCAAATAATGTCCCATTATTCTTAAAAATTTTGTTGTTTATAAGCTACTCAGCTTATGTATTTTTTTGTAGCAGGTTGATTATGTATCTCTTAGCAACATGGTATGATTTGGCCTGTTTTAAAATTTGAAGTAAATATCATGATGTTTGTGTTCTGCTAAAATTTGCTTTGTTTTTGCTCAGAATTGTGGTTGATATATATTAAAATGCATAATTATTTTATTCATTTTCATTGCTGAGTAATAGTTCATGGTATTAATATAATACCTCAATTTAATAATCCATTTATTTGTTGATAGCCATTTAGGTTATCTAAAATGTTGCTATTTAAAACAATATCAGCTTTAATAACCAGAATCCACAGAGAACTCAAACATATTAG
>CAUYON010199082.1:0-32353 GCA_963573935.1 Arctocebus calabarensis
TCCACCCGCCTCAGCCTCCCAGAGTGCTAGGATTATAGGTGTGAGCCACAACGCCCAGCCTAAATGCTTGAATTTTTTTTTTTTCCAAGACAGAGTCTCACTATATCACCCTGGGTAGAGTGCCATGGCACCACAGCTCACAGCAACCTCAAACTCTTGGGCTTAAGCAATTCTCTTGACTCAGCCTCCCAAGTAGCTGGGAGTACAGGGCCTGCCACAACGCCCAGCTATTTTTATAATTGCAGTTCTCACTATTGTGTAGCTGGTCCTGGGCAGGCTCGAACCTGCCAGCCTAGGTGCATGTGGCCAGCACCTTACTCACTGAGCTACCAGTGCCAAGCCGCATTTGCATTTTTTAATTAAAACAATTAACATAGGTATTATTTCTAATCTTGTGATAATTATGCCATTTAATTACACAAAACAAAAAATAATAGATAATTTAGAAATTATAATTTATTTATTTTTTTATTTTTTTATGGACAGGGACGGGCTTGAATCCGCCCCACCCCCAATATAGGGGCCGGCCCCCTACACCTTGAGCCACAGGTGCTGCCCATAAAAATTTTCTTTACAATTAAAAATTTTCTTTGCAATTAAAAATTTCACAAAAAGTTACAAGACAAATAAAATATTGGAAAAATACTTACAAAATATTTTATAAAATGCTGATGCACTTAAAATACAAGGAGCTCTAACTAATAAATAAAAATACAGTCATTCCCAGGAGTTAGTTTACAAAATAAATTTCTCAAGATCTAATAAACACATTTAAATTTTTCGTTGCCAAAGGAAAAGAAACAACATTTAAAATCAACACCATTTTCTATTGCTGTTGTTAACAGAGCATTTTAATATGTAGTCCTGGGAACAGTGTAGGAAAATAAGCACCATGACCACTGTTCTCAGGATCCAATTAGTTCATCATTTCTGAAGAGCTTTTTATCAGTATATTACCAATTTTTTTTAAAATGTGCATATTCTTTAACCAGGAACTTTCTTTTTTTTTGCAGTTTTTGGCCTGGGCTAAGTTTGAACCCATCACCTCTGGCATATGGGACCAGCGCCCTACTCCTTTGAGCCAGAGGCGCTGCCCTGACCTGGAACTTTCATTTCAAAAATTTCACACTAGGAAAAAATTCCAGCAAATGTGTAAGGACAATATTTAAGAATATTATTGACAACAGTGTTTTCATTAGAAAAAAATTAAGCCAACCTAATCATCAAAATCATTAATAAGGGATTATTTTGGTAAATTATGGTGTGACGTTAGCAGCCACTAAAGTAATAATGGTATCTGTGGAAAGACGCCCGTGACAAATTGTAAGCTGAGAGCAGTGGACTATAAATTATTATGTATAATATGAAACCACGTGTGGGAGATATGGCCAGTGTTCACCAATACACAATCCTCCTCTTCTTTGGGGCCTGTAGAAAGCCACCCTTTCCAGCTTCATTGATGACAGATGAAATCACATGACTAGCTCGCACCAATGGAGTGTGTGCAGAGGGGCTGGTGTAATTTCTGAGCCCAGGAAGCAAAAAACTGATGCTTGATTCCTCTTCTGGCAAACAGGAAGGCCATGCAGTTGTACAATTACAAGACACTGCAGTCCACTAGCCTGGGCTTGCTGGATAGCCGTGTAAAGCAGAGACCCTGCCAACCTGTGTTGGGAAATATCATGAATAGAAATAAATCTTTGCTTTATTAAGCCACTGAGAATCCAGAGTTAATTTACTGCTGCAGTAAAACTTAGCTAACATGAGTAATACACTATTTTTTTAGATAAAATCACAACAAATGGGGTATGTGAGTACATGCACGCGTGTGTGTTTGCTTAGTAAGATGCCTAAAAAGTTATATTCCAAAATGTAAGCTGATGGATATTCATAATTTTAATTTTAGTCTATGTCCTTTTTCCTGAACTTTCTACAATAAACATGTATTAGTTTCACAATGAGAAATATTGCGGCTATTTCCATTTTTGGTAAATAAAAAGCACATTGATACTATCTCAGAGGGGAATTTATGTCACTGGTTTATGTCTCCTCTTGTTCAGCTGTACTAAGGGAATATAATCATCCCCTATGCGAGCTCTTCTCAATAGACAAGCACGTCTGTTTGGGGAAGGCCGTGTTTTCCCTTTGGAATAGTACTGAGTAGGAGCTGGCATTGAAATGAGATAGAGAACTGCCCACGTGGGTGAGTGTCAGCTGGGCAGGCCTTGGACACCAGGCTACAAAAGGAGAGCGCTTGAAGGAGAGAAAGGAGAAGGGATGGAAAGAAGCCCTGGGGCCAGCTGACCCAAAGCCTCCTGATCACCTCCCCCTCCAGCAGAGTGCCCCAGGGACAGCCAGAGCGACTGCTTGCACTGTCAAAGCCTCTGACATCAGCCACGTAAGCTAGAGTTCTGTTTGTCCATGTTTGTTCATAGAATGTTACTCATTTTGTCACAGAGTGGAAAAAAATATGTCTTTTTCAAGATAGGGAGTCGGAGCAGAGACACGCTCTTCGCACGGTGCCACCACTTCTCACGTCTGTGCTCTCCGGCCTCCTTCACATGCTCCAACAGAAACATTTTCATCATTGAGTCCCAAACATTTTATGGGACATATTTATACCAAAAATTTGACTGTGGTCCATCTGAAATTTAAATTTAACTGAGCATCCTGTATTTTTATTTACTAAATCTGGCAACCCCAAGAGAGAGAGAAGGTAGGTTCTACTTCCTGCTCCTGGCAATGGAACCCCAGAACTTACTTTGTTCTAAGGAAGAAGCAGCTATATACCATATGCAATTTGTCCAGCACTTACAAGGGTACAGGTGAAACTTACTAAATGTAGAATATAAATGTCTGAACACAATAACTAAGAAAATGCCATGAAGGCTATGTTAACCAGTTGGACGAAAATATTTCAAATTGTGTATAAAACCAGCACATTGTACCCCGTGATTGCATTAATGTACACAGCTATGATTTAATAAAAAAAAAAAAAAACACTTACAGACCCAACCTCATTCACACCCACCTGGCCAGTCCCCCCTCCCCAGGACTCTGGGTTCCTCTCCGGGTTCAGACACACCCAGGCAGCCACCTGGTGCCCCTCCACAGAGTCGAGCTTCAACTCAGAGTGGACTTCAACCTCGGGGATGACAGTGTTGTCCCACAGTGGCTACCTCCTGGCACATGACCATTTCCTTTTGTTCTTTTAGCTCTTTATTAACAAATGAACAATTCTTCATATTAAATTTCTCTGTTAAAATAACCGAGGTGGTTTCCATCTTTGGACAAGGCTTGCCTGATACACCCATGTGTACCTGATCCTGAGGTCAGGCATAGAAAGCAGCAGAGACAAAGGAATGTCACTGTCATTGTAAAGCAAGGAATAAAAGCAGGCTGGAGTCTGGGCTCTGCAAATGAAGAATGACCTGCGAGGGAATTGGCCGTGAAAGAAATGGGCTCCCAGGGTTATCAGGAAGAGCATCTGTGAGCTTTCCTGACAAGGGAGCAGGAATGAATATGCTTCAGGGACTGGTATTAAAGTAAAGAAAAATTAATACTACTGGAAAATGGCAAGGGATCAAGCGAAGAAACAGTCTTGACAGTGAACCTAAGAAGCACAACACTGAGTCCGGGTGCATGAGCGGAGCAGCCTCCAGGGGGCGTTGGGGAGCATGGGAGAGCGGCTCTTTCTCCTGCAGAAGCGGGCAGGGGGCCCATGGTGTTCGTCGGCCTCCCTGCAGCTCCGTAGGTGTGAGCGAGCAGGAAACCCCGCTGGGGAAACGAGTAAAATACAGCCTGTGGGCCTTTGCCAGCAATGGAAGGAGGTGCACGTGCTGGAGTAGCCAGCAGGTATGCAGTGTGGGTGCCCAACTCAATCTGGCTTGGGGGTTTAAGGGGAGCAGGAGAGAGCGGAGAGTGAAGGCAGCACCGACACAGAAGGGGTGCCGGCTGTCGGGTTCCAGTTTCCAGGGGTCACTGGACAGCAAGGTGGCTGCGGATGCCTCCTGCATGCCGGGGTGGCACCTCCCTCAGAACATGCAGTGGCAGCAGGGAAGCCAGTCTTGTCACTTGCTGTCCCGCATTTCTGCAGCCTCGGAGAAACAGTAACAATCACCAGCCCTAGTGTTTGGAAAGGGGCCATTAGAGCTCTCCTACTGGCAGAAGGAAGCAACCTCTCAAGGAGGCTGCATTAGCTTCCTATTTACACTCTAACAAACCTAGTGGCTTAAAACAATACAGATTTGTCATCCTACAGTTCTGGAAGTCAGAAGTCCAAACTGAGTGTCACTGGGCCAGAATTAAAGTGTCAGCAGCGCTGCTTTTGCTTTTTCCAGCCTCTGGAGGCCGCCCGCATCCTTGGCTTCCGACCTGCGCCCCAGCAACACCTGTTCCCAGACTCCCCTGCTTCCCTCATGCGCTTCTAAGGACCTTTGTGATCTGTGTGCTCCCAGGTAAACCCAGGATCATCTCTGCATCTCAATATTTTTAACTTTAACCACACCACAATGTTCTTTTTGCAACTTTAGGTAACATATTCACAGATTCCAGGAATTATCTTGTGGATATCTTTGGGGGCCATTATCCTGCCTACCATGGGAACACAACAAAGCTTCCCGTGTGCCAGTCCAGCTACTCCAGCATTACAGCTACTTCAGCTACTCCAGCCTTGTAGCTACTCCAGCATTGCAGCTAGTTCAGCTACTCCAGCCTTGTAGCTACTCCAGCATTGCAGCTACTTCAGCTACTCCAGCCTTGTAGCTACTCCAGCATTGCAGCTAGTTCAGCTACTCCAGCCTTGTAGCTACTCCAGCATTGCAGCTACTTCAGCTACTCCAGCCTCGTAGCTACTCCAGCATTGCAGCTACTCTCGTACTTCAGCTACTCCTGCACTGCAGCTACTCCAGCATTGCAGCTAGTCCAGCATTGCCACTCTTCCCTAGGGTGTTTCTGCTGCCAGATCCCTGCCCTAGAGGACAGAGAACCAGCATGGACAGGAGCCAGCTGGCAATTGAGTGCCCTTTAGACATTTTATTATTTGTCACTCAGCAGCCAGAACTTCTATTCCAGAACGCCTGCCAACTTGGCCAGCAAGAGAGGTTTCCTGAATATGCCAGGCCAGAAAAAGCAATGTCCATTTGCTCAAGTGACCCTTTGTCTGACAGGTTTAAGAAGCACCAAAAGTCCATTACCTGAGCCTAACTGGAGTAGTAAAAGGACAGAAAAGGTAGTTGGGGCCTCCTGGGAGCATCTTGAAAAGAGTTCTGGAAGACAAACCCCTTCCCAGGCCAGTCGTGTCCTGGCCACCACTTATGTCTTCCCAAGACGTGCTTCCCATTGCATCCACGGTGAGCCAGGTATGGAATTCAAGAGGTCTGCAAACAGTCGTGTAAGCAAAAAAGGTACATAAAATGGTACCTGCTTTCATAACACATCTCACTTCCTTCTCTTTCTTTATTCATAGTATCTGCAAGCATTTCTGTTATCTTTGTCTGTTAGCTTAGCGTTCCTCTATTTTCCCGACGAGGAAGTGGTCTCAAAGAGGATAAGGGACTCAACAAACACCTACTGCACTTCATGAAGCAGCCCTGGTGGTTGTCCTGGAGCATTGCAGGATGGACAGAGAGCTGTTCCTACCTTCCCAGGACATCCAGCCAGAGAGAACTCTAGGTGTGAGTAGTTAGAATATGAAAATGAAAGTATCACACACCCCAAATGGTGAACAGGTGAAGTCCAGAGTGCTTGGAGGAAATCTAACTCTTAGGCAGGGGGAGAGGGAATGCATCCTAGAGAATGTAGAGTTGGGCCGAGCTCAGAAGGAAGCAAGGCGGAGGTGAGGGAGGTAAAGGGATGGATGCCGTGGAGACCAGGTTTTGTTTGGGGGATGATGAGCCGCCAAGCAGGTTGCAATAACCGGTTCATGAAGGCAGCAGAGAGGAGGAAGGGCTCGGCGAGGCTGAGCACAGGGTTCTTGCTCTCAAGGAGCCTGCAGTCTCCAATGCACAGATGTGAATAAAGTGTCAATGCCTGAAAAAGTGAATGGTGAAAAGAGTGAACTCAGTGGATGAGCACAGGCAGCTGGGGAGAGGCAGGTGCCAAGATCGGGGGTTTGGAGGAGGTGAGTGGGGCTATGTCTGGTTTATGGGTAAATTGGCAGCCCAGGTCCAAATTTCTGAGGAGTTCCAAAATCCATGAATGGGTGGGCAGTGGTTCTAAGACCTAAAGAATTCCAGGAGGCTGACAGTATCTCTGGGTTCCCTTATGCTGAAGCTGTCCTGTTGACTGGGATATACGAAGGGCTCCTAAGTGTCCGATACTATGTTGTCTGACAGGCCTCCAGAATGTCCTGTGCTTGCCTCGCTCCAGTTCACTCCAATCCCCTTTCCTGTTCCTTCCTGTACTTCCAGGCTGGAAAGCCAAAACCAGCCCCACATGCCCTTGCACCCGGGGCTCCATGTGTTACATCCTGTAAGCAGATACACACTAGGGCAAGGCCTGATCCAGACGCCAGGTTAAGTAGGAGAGGTGCAGAAGATGAGTGGGCGGGAGCACCAGGGAGCATCCTTTCTGCTGAAGCACATTGTCACCAGGAGGGCCTTGGGGAGGACATTGGTGGCATCAGGAGCAGCTGCTCCCTCTCCCTCGGTGGCCCAGCTCTGCAGTGCGACTTCAGGAGTTGTTCCAGGACACTTCAGTCTAGAGTGTGATCCTTAAGTCCTTCCAACTGTTAGTAATCCGTTTTCTATCTAGAGATATAACCCTTTCTGCTTTAGTTAGAATCAGTTTGTTTCCTGTAACTAAATACTGACTCCTAGGAGTTAAGAATATCTCCTATTAGCAAAAGGGTCGCCTGAGATCTCAAAGCAATATGGTGCTAAGTAAGGGCCTCCAAAGATGTTCACACCCCAATTGTTAGAACCTATGAGTGTGTTACATACTAATACAAATTTTGTATTTGTATTTGTTTCTCTCCATGTTAGTCCCCTTACGTGGTAAAAGGGACTTTGCAGGAGTGATTAAATCAAAGATTTCATAATGGGGGTATGATGGATTATCCACATGTGTGCCCAATATAGTCACAAGAGTCCTCATGAGAGGGACACAAGAGGGTCAGAATCAGAGAAGGAGATGTGAGCACAGAAACAGAGGCTGGGGAGGTGCAGGGCGGTGCCTGGAGGCCAGGACTGCTTCCGGAAGATGGGAAAGGCAAGGAAACGGCTTCTTCTTTGGAGGTTCCAGAAGGCACATGGCCCTGCCAGCAACTTAATTTTAACCCAATATGATTCATGGCAGACTCCTGGCCTCCAAAATTACAGGGCAAAACTTTTGCATTATTTCTTTAAGCCTCCAAATGTGTGGTAATAAAACATACTTCCTATGAATGTGAAAAGAAACAAATAAAGGTGGCAGTGGGAATCTGTCCTGCTGATGAAAGCCAGGGCCATCACACCTTGTGTATTCATTTGCCAAAGCTGTCCTAACAGATACCACAGGGTGTGTGGCTTAAAACAATCACAGTGTATTCTTGCACTATGCTGAGGAAGTCTCGTAGCCAGGCATTGGCAGGGCTGCCTGCTGTGTGGAGGTCCAAGGGACCGATTTGTCGCTTGGTTCTTCCGGCTTTGGGCAGCTCCTGGCATCCTTGGCCTGCGGCCCCACTCCTGCAGTCTCTGCTTCTGTGGTGGCTGCTTTGCTGCCTCCTCTTCTCTGTGCCTTCTCCTCTGTCTTAAACCTCTCCCTGGCTCACTCACGAGTCACAGGTGGCACACGGGGCCATCTAGGTAATCCAGGGTAAGTTCTTCCTCCCAAGATCTTTCATATAAACATAGTTCTTACCATATAAAGTAACAATCACAGGTTCCAGAGAATAGGACATGATTTTTTGAGAACCACCACTACACGCTGGCACAGGCAGGTTCCCAGGATCTAGGAGAAGGTGGCCAGGTGACGTCGAGAAAGATGGAACTCCGGGGAGGTCTGGTTCCGAGAGCTTCTTTCAGGACAGCCTGGCTTTCCCGGGATCATCTGGAGCTCCGCTGATGGCTTGCTCGCCTGTGCCCTGCCAGGGAAGAGGGGCAGGATGGCAGAAAGGGTTATAGGAAGGAAAACTAGGATCCGGGGATAGGGTAAGCAGGATCCAGGCTATTCTGGGCCAGTCTGAAAACTCTGGCTCCATCTCCTGATGATACTGGGAGAAAGCCCTTCAACAAGTCCTCAAGGCTTCTCGGAAATCCAGCAGGGATGCATCTTGGAACATTCAAGAACTCCTAACACTGGGCTCGGCGCCTGTGGCTCAACGAGCTAAGGCACCAGCCACGTACACCTGAGCTCGCAGGTTCAAATCCAGCCCAGGCCCACCAAACACCAATGATGGCTGCAAACAAAAAATGGCTGGGCGTTGTGGCAGGCGCCTATAGTCCCAGCTACTTGGGAGATGGAGGCAAGAGACTCGCTTGAGACCAGGAATTGGAGGTTGCTGTGAGCTGTGATGCCACAGCACTCTATCCAGGGTGAAAGCTTGAGGCTCTGTCTCAAAAAAAAAAAAAAGAACTCCTAACACTGAACAGCTCGTGAAAAACACAAAAAAACGGAATGGGAGGTGGGGAGGAGGATTGCATGATGTTTTCTTTTAAACCAAATTTTAGGAGCAATAAAAATACTCTGGCAGGCTCGGCGCCCGTGGCTCAACAGGCTAAGGCGCCAGTCATGTATACCTGAGCTGGTGGGTTCGAGTCCAGCCCAGGCCCGCCAAACAATGACGGCTGCAACCAAAAAATGTCCGAGGGTTGTGGCGGGCACCTGAGTCTCAGCTACTTGGGAGGTGGAGACAGGAGAATCTCTTGAGCCCAGGAGTTAGAGGTTGCTGTGAGCTGTGATGCCACAGCACTCTACCAGGATGACAGCTTGAAGGTCTGTCTCCAAAAAAAAAAAAAAAAAAAAAATACCCTGGCGGATTAGTGATTGCTCAGAGCAGAAAAGATGGGGAGAGAATAGAGCGTGACTAATGGCTTACATGGGCACAGGCTTCCGATAGGGGTGATGACCACATTCTGGACCAGACAGCAGTGACAGCTACACAGCTCTGGGAGTGTGCTGAATGGAACTGCATTGTACTTTAGAATAATTAAAATAATATCTTTTAAGTATATATATTTTATTATAGTAAAAGAAAAAATATTCAGCCGTTTACGGCTGGGCTGTAGTAATAAAGCCAACCCATTGGACATTCTGTGTCCAACACTGCAGACACCCGCAGTGCTGCACAGAGAAGGGCAGTTGTCCTGGGGGAGCCCGAGGCCGGCCACAGGAAGCCGGAGCATGTGTGACCAGAGGGGAGGCCACCAAGCCACCCAGCAGTGCGGAGCCTTGTTGAAGCTCCTTCCTGTCGGGACCCACATTCTGCCACCACCCAGGGTAGAAATTCTTAGTCAAAAGGCTCTTGGCCCGCCCACCACCACCCCCACCCCCGCCAGCCCCAAGTATGATAATCCATCCCTGCCCTATCTTCGCTTACAGACAGGTACTAAGAGGAAACCAGAAAGATGTCTAACCAGAGGGAAGAAACTTCTGGGGGTTCCTGTGATCAGAGAAGAAACCACGAGCCATTGGTCCCCTTTCCTCTACTGAGATGGCTGAAAGGTGGGACAGACCGTCTGCCTAGGAGCTGTTCTGCTCTCGCTGGTTCTTTGTGCAGTTTCCAGGGAAGATGGCCTGCTCCTTAGGCGACCAGGGCTACCATGTAAGGGCTACTGTGACAATCACTGAAAGTTCACCAGCACGCGATGTGCTGGCCTTTCTGCTTGGTGCTTAATTCTTTCCTTAATCCATCCCTTCAGGAGATGTCTCCACTTTACAGAATTGGAAACTAGAGCCTCCGGGAATTAAGGGGTGTGTCCTGTGTGCCACGGACACAGAAATTCCCAAAGCTAGACAGCTCTCCAGAGGCAGCACCCTGAAACCCCTCGGGAGGAAGATAAAGGAGGGGGGGGACAGCTCTTGTTGTAAGGAGATAAGTGTTTTCACATTATGTTGCCTTTAGGGAAAAAATTATTTTACTTTTTTGTCCTTAATATGGAATTAGCCCATGTCTCAGATGGTGTGCACAGAAACCAGAAGGAAGCGTGAGGGAACACGTGTTCCCTTCCCACTGAGGGGGACTGCAAAGGCAGTGGGACCTGGAAGACTAAAGCCACCTGGACCATCTGCAGAAGGTCCTCAGGTGTTGCTGTAGTCAGGGGTCTCAAACTAAGGCCCACGGGCCACATGCGGCCCGCCCAGGACATTTATCTGGCCAGCCAGGTGTTTTTGCCTCCGCAGCCTGTCCTGCTTAGTAACCGACTCGTCCCAACCAGCAGTGCATATGTGTGGAATGTGCACCGCACTCTCCGACTCCCCTCTTTCTCCTCCTTCTCTCTGTCTCTTGACTCCTCCTCTCAGTCTAATCAGACAAGTCATGATGATACAGGGCAAGTCTCACCCCGGCCAGCTAAGCAGAGCTGAGCTGGATGACCTGCCGCCTCCACCTTGGCGGTGTTGGTGCGGCAGTAGCCAGCAGAGGAACCAGCAGGCTGGAGGATGGCAAGGTGGGAGGTACCTCCAACCCCCACCAGAGGCTCCAATAGCCAAACCAGAGGTATGGAACCCCCTTTTCCTATGCCTAGGTCAATTTCATGTCAGTTTCCTAGGCCTCAATTCCTTGAATGGACTGTGTCCATTCATTAATACATTCATTCACCTTGTCCCAGTGGAAGAGACTGTGTCCATTCATTTCCTGGCCTCATATAGAAAAAACCCATACGCCTATATATAGCCCTAGACAAAGAGCCTGGACTTGGGTTTTCTCTCCCTACTGGGAGCTTTAGTGTTTTTATATTCTTTTCTGTAAATAAATTCTGTCTTACCACTGATCCGCGGTCTGGGGACTTATTCTTCAAATCACCGAAACCAAGAACCTGAAACTCCGGTATCAATGAGCTTGCCTGTGCCGAGCCTGCTGCTACCTGAGGACCAAGGTAAGAACAAGTTAGGATTTTTTTTTATTTTTTTGAAGTAAGGAGGTCTATTTTTTTTTTTTTATTTTGCAGTTAGTAGGACCCTTTTTTGCAGTTAAGTGGGGCCCTTTTTTTTCTGAAGTTAGGAGGTCTTTGTGCAGTGTGCATAGGAATTTGTTCATAGTTTTTCTTTTAAACTGTAGTCTGAGAGATAGTGAACTGGCCCCCTGTTTAAAAAGTTTGAGGACCCCTGCTCTAGGCAGTGCTTCTCAACCTTCTTAATTGCTGTGTTGTTACAAATAGAACAAAGGGGTCGTGACCCAGAGATTGAGAACCGCTGTGAGTCCAGAGTTTAAAATGAACACTCCACAGCTCTGAGCAGTGTTAGGCTATGGAATCCTATAGCTGAGTGGAGAAGAGGGGCCGATTCTACAAGACACCAACTGGCAGGCAGAGAGGCGTAAGACAAGGAAACAAAGTCAGGAACCTAGAGGTGTTCACCAGGTTCCTGCTATAAAGGAATGTTTTGCTTTAGACTTAAGAAAAGCTCACAGAATACTACTCAGCCATGAAGAAAGGTGACTTAATTTTTTTTTAAACAATTTGGACAGAACTGGAGACCATTCTAAGTGAAGTATCACAAGAATGGAAAAACAAACACCACAGGAGCTCACCATTAAATTGTAACTAACCAAGCAGCACTCATGAGCACAGAGGGCAGGGAATAGCAGGGGATGGTTGAACTTGGCCTCAGAGTACAGTTAACACATCTGGGTGATGGGCACTCTTACAGCCCTGACTCAAATAGAACAAAATCAATCCGTGTATCCAAATCATTTGTGTCTGCATAATATTCTGAAATGTTTTCAAAGTTGCTTTGAACTTTTAATTGAAAGAGCCTTGTCCCTTCACAGAAGTGTACACATCAAACTATACATATAAAATGTATACACGTCCCTACACAGAAGTGTACACATCAAACTGTACATATAAAATGTGTACACGTCCCTATACAGAAGTGTACACATCAAACTGTACATATAAAATGTGTACACGTCCCTACACAGAAGTGTATACATCACACTGTACATATAAAATGTGTACACATCCCTACACAAAAGTGTACACATTTTATATGTACAGTTTGATGCACTTTGATAAACTAAATTTACTAAATTTATTGATGTACCCAGAACCCAAAACCCAAGAAACAGAGCAATAGCATTTCTGAAGCCACTGTGTGACCCTTCCATCTTCTACCCACCACCCTTCAAGGTAGCCACTGCCTTGAACTCTTAACAATAACGATCAGTCTGGAAAGACTGAACTACACATAAATAGAATCGTACAATAAATACCCTCTTCCCTCTAGCTTCTTTTGCTCTTTAATAGTTTTGTAAGCTGCATCTACATTGTGGCATGAGGCTGGTTACAGTTTGGTCATCCCTGTCATTGTACAGTATTTATCTCCTATGCAGACAGCACAACCCATCCACTCCACTGTTGATGTACATCTGGGTCCTTTCATTCTTATAAAAGCTTTTTGGCGAACTCATATGCATTTTTCAAAATTCATATTATAGTATCTGCTTTTAAGTAGGTTTCCTGCCCCCAATATTTAACTGTCTCATCTCCAAACCTACAGAAGTCCCACATGCATGCATGTATTCAGTTCAAAATCTGAAAATAGAAATTAAGAAATTCAAAATGCCAGTCAGCAGGGGAATAGATAAGTATGGGCTGGTACAGTCACAGAAAGAAGGGCCGTGTTGCATATGGAGTGGAGGAATGGGGAAGCTTTGCTTTGTTCCTGTCTTCCCTGAGCCCATCAGGGGTGTAGCCAAATCCTTCAAGGAGACACTCTGCTCCCCATTCTAGGTCATCACTGCGTACTGGCAATGATGATAAAAGCCCCAGCAAGGGCAATCCAAAAATCCAAGCTCAGAGCAGAGTCACACTGGGTTCGATGTCACACCCCTCAGAGCTGGTCTGTCTGCATTCTTCACTCTGATTTGGTGTTTCTGTCAATTTCCTCTTTAGCTGCAAGCCATTGCATGGTCCTGCTGAGGAAGGGTTCATGGAGATAAACACAGAACCTTTTTTTTGGAGCGGAGTTGGACTGAGACAAGCAGGAGAAAACTTAAGTGAACAGTTACACAGGAGTGAGAAGAGGGAGAAAAGGAGAGAGGAAGAGAGAGAAGCCACCCAGTTAAACTGTCAAGCAAGCCCCAAACAGGGACTTTGGATTGTGGTTTCCATAGCCATGCACACAGGTGATTTGTAATCCCATGCACAGGGGGGATTTGTACACCCAGCAGGATGGCTGAGGCTCCTCCCATGGGAACACAGAAGTGAGAGTGTGTGTGGGAGGGAGGGGGGAAGTGCCTCATTTGTATTTAACCAACCTTTTCTCATTGAAGTTTCTGTATTAAGGGAAACTCATGAGGCATGTGAAAGTGCTCTGTGAGCTGAGGGACACAGCCTATAAGGTTTGAGAAACAAAAGTTGAAAAGTACTCTGGATTCTACAAAAAACATGCATTAACGCTGATGGGTTCTCAATGAACGCTTGTGAAGGAAAATCTCTTTCTAAACCAAGTAAGCCAAATTGCTTTATTTCAGATAATTGGCTATGTTTCCTCCAAACTTTTGCTAACTCACTTCCATTCAGCGTGATGAGAAAATAAAGAAGATTGTTTTCCAGGAATAAATGTTAACAAACACCTTTACTCTGTAACAGCCTCTGAAACCATTGGCACAGAAGCTACATGTGGATTTCTCGGGATTTTTACACAGATCAATTTCACCATAAGAGACAGGACCCCTCCCCAGGGAACGTGCTTCCCAGGGCACATGCGCCTTCTCTTTTCCAGGACAGACGAATGATTAATGCCACAGGCTGAGTAGGAAGTTCTGAAAGTCAGCCTAAACTGATTATTTGCCAGTTCAACTGTGTGTTTTTGTATGTTCGGTTTTAATCTATTTCCCAGGAATCTTGTCTGAGATTTTCCCAGCATGTTCCTTTTTTTTTTTTTTTGAGACAGATTTCATATTGTCGCCCTCAGTAGAGTGCTGTAGCATCATAGCTCACAGCAACCTCAAACTCTTGGGCTCAAGTGATCCCCTTGCCTCAGCCTCCCAAGTAGCTGAGACTTCAGGTGCCCCCCCACAACACCCGACTATTTTTAGAGATGGGGTCTAGCTCTGGCTCAAGCTGGTCTCGAACCTGTGAGCTCAGGCAATCCTTCTGCCTTAGCCTTGCAGAGTGACAGGATTGCGGGCGTGAGCCACGGTGCCACCAGCATGTTCCTTTTAAGTGAATTTCTGTCACTAAGTGGTGGAGACCATCGGAGACTAGATCCGGGAATGAACATGAGCTCTGCCGTGGGGATGGTGAAGCCTGAGCTAGGGCTGCAGAAGCTGCCTGATCCTTGCTCCTCAGAAGACACCAAGGGCAAGCCTGCATGCCAAAGGAAATAACATTCCTAAATAGTGACAAAGCCACGTGATATAACTAGTGAAACAGTTAAACATAAATAGCACAGATGTTTTAATGATGTCATCAGGAAGCCATGAATCTGCTGAGGCTTTTGTCCAGAACAGGATTCAGAGGATTCCTTGTCAGCTTGGACTCTGTGTTAGTCAGGATTCTAGAGAGAAACAATGCCAATAGAAATAGAATATATACATATATATGTGCATATATACAAATATATATGCAAACATATACATGTATATGGAGAGAGAGACTCATTATCCCAAATTGACTCACCAGATTACAGAGGCTGAGACATCCCATGATCGACCTCGTACAATCAAGAAACTCAGGAAAGGCAGTTTATAATTCCACTTCAAGTCCAAAGGCCCTAGAATCTGGGGAGCTGATGTGTTCTATCTCAATTCAGGGGCTGGAGAAGATGAGATTGTGATTTCTCAGCCCAAGCAGGTCTGCAGGAAGACGAGGGGGGTGAATGTGTCTTTTCTCTGCCTTTTTTGTTCCATTCAGACTCTCAGTAGATTAGATGATGCCACCCATCTTGGAGAGGGCCACCTACTTTACAGAGTCCACCAATCAGATACTGATCCCATCCAGAAACACTCGCACTCACACACACCAGAAATAACGTTTCATGTGTCAAGTCAAGTTGACACATAAAACCGTCACGGATGAATTCTGAAAGTTATTATTCACACTAAAAAATAGGAGCTCGGTGCCTATAGCTCAGCAGCCAGGGCGCCAGCCACATACACAGGGGCTGGTGGGTTCAAACCCAGGCCAGGCCTGCCAAACAAACAAAAAACGACAACAATAACAACAACAACAACAACAACAAAAATAGCTGGGCGTTGTGGTGGGCGCCTGTGGTTCCAGCTACTTCGGAGGCTGAGGTAAAGTTGGTCCCTTCTGAGATAATAGATATAATAAAAATTATAGTGATGGGTACAGCACTGCAGTAGATGAGTGGGTCTAGAGCTGGGAACAAAACAGACCAGCCCCGCCCTTATGGTGCCCACAGGGCAGCAGAGACACAGATAATAAGTACGATGTGAAACCAGTGAGGCAGTTTAAAAAGAGCTGCATGAATTGCTAAGTCATGGAAGAAGCCCAAGTGCCCATTGACCCTCAAATGGATTAATAAGTTATGGTACATGTATACCATGGAATACTATGTAGTCTTAAAGAAAGATGGAGACTTTACCTCTTTCACATTTACATGGATGGAGCTGGAACATATTCTTCTTGGCAAAGCATCTCAAGAATGGAAGAAAAAGTATCCAATGTACTCAGCCCTACTATGAAGCTAATTTATAGGTTTCATATGAACGCTATAACCCAACTATAGCACAAGAATATGGGGAAAGGGGGAAGGGAGAGGAGGGGTAAGCTTGGGGTGGAGGGAAGGTAATTGGTGGGCCACACCCATGGTGCATCTTAGAAGGGTACAGGCAAAACTTACTAAATGCAGAATACAAATGTCTTCATACAATAACTAAGAAAATGCCATGAAGGCCATGTTCATCAGTTTGATGAAAACATTTCAGATTGTATATGAAGCCAGCACATTGTACCCCTTGATTGCACTAATGTACAACAGCTATGATTTAATAATAAAAAAATAAATAAGTAAGTAAAAAGAGCTGCATGGTTGAATGGAAGAGTCAACACAGGCCTCCCCACGGAGGTGGTGTTTGAGGAGGCTCTAAGTGACGTGAAGGAAAACACAACTGATAGAAGGAATTTCATCCAGACAGAGGAAACGGCAAGTGCAAAAGCCCAAGGGGACAACCAGCAAGGTACAGCCTTTAGTTTAAGACGTACATATATACTCTGCAGAGCACTCACACAAGAAATGAAAAGAAATTCTGCTCAGATGAGAGACTATTCCGGCCACATCTGACCAGTTGTTTTCATAGTGGGTAGGAATCATGTTTGAATACCAGAACCCAACCCATCCAATGCAGCATGTAAATGGGAGAAAAAGAAATGGGTTGTATCTGGTTCAGATGGCCCAATCTCTTTCCACTGATAGGTGACCAACTTACTCCTGGGTTGCCCAGCATGCTCCCAATTTTAAAACTGAAAGTCCCACATCCTAGGGCTGGCCTTACTTAAGGGTGAATATCACAAAAGTCATCACGAAGCCTATGAAAATATTCTCCAATATAATGAAAAAGAGAAACCACAGTCCAAAGGAAGAAGAGAATGATTTTGAAAAAAATCATTTTCAAGAAGAAACAAAAGTAACTTTAAAAATTATCTTGTGGGCTCGGCGCTGTAGCTCAGTAAGTAGGGCACCAGCCACATCATACACCAATACTGGAGGGTTCAAGCAGGCCTGGGCCAGCCAAACAACAATAACAACTGCAACCAAAAAAAAATAGCCAGGCTTTATGGTGGACACCTGTAGTCCCAGCTACTTGGGAGGCTGAGGCAAGAGAATCGCTTAAGCACAAGTTGCTGTGAGCTGTGATGCCACCGCACTCTACCAAGGGTGACATAGTGAGACTCTGTCTCAAAAAGAAGAAAAATATTATCTTCTTTCTATTCTAAAAGAATCCAAAGAATTAAATACAGCCTACAAATGTAAAAATTATCTGAAACACAGAAATATAGTACAAAAATATTAATTCAAAAGCCATAACAGATATAAAAGCCCAACTTGTATGAACACAAACAAAGAAATGGTGATAAGGAATTATTAATTTATGGATTCTATTTTTTCCAGTCAAAACACCAGTTCAGAGTTTGTTGTAAGGAGGTAGAGAAATAGCCTCGAAAAAATGATCATAAAATTCATCAGAGAGCAAATGCCCCTAAAAATAGCCAGTGTTCTGGGATGGGGGAAGTGGTTTAAAAGGAGTTTGAACTTAGATTGCTATTATGTATTAAAACACGCTAAAAGCAGTATCGTACTGACTTAATGAAAGCCACGGAATCAAATACCTTTCTGCACCCTGGTTTCAACAAGGTGGGTAGGGTAGCAGGTAGGCTCAGTAGGCTATGCGCAATGTTCTAGAATAAATTACAATGGAATTTAACCAGTAATGATATCCCTCATGTCTGTCCAGCAGTGAGCATGTGCTCTCACTTGAATAGGGTGAACTCGGTGAAAACGTACATGACAGTCTCTGTCTCTCCCTCCCTCTCCCACCCCTTGGTGTAGTCACAACCAAAGAAAAACAGAGTTTTAAGTGGGAACCAATCACATCCTTCAAATACCATCAAGAGGGCTATAAATTGTTTATGACCTTAGCCCCATCATGACATTGATGATTTGGGCAATAATAACTGTAGAGGGTGGTGGGAACAGAGGACAGATTTCAGTGGACTCAGAGAAAAGTGGGAAATTCAGAAATGAGAAAATGAAGTCAGGATGTGAACTACATTTTTAAGCAGGTAAAAGTCATGAAACTGGGCTGCGTGAGCAGCAGAAGGGGCATCTGAAGATGAGTGCTGTTTCCTTTCTATTTCTTTTCAGAGAAGGGACTTACACTTGCTCATGGACCACCAAAAAGTTGAAGGTAGACAGGGAGAAATGAGAGGTTAGATGAAGGTGGACAGGGAGAAATGACAGGTTAGAACCATGGGAAGGAACACAGCCTCTGGCAGAACAGAAGTTGCTAGAGTATAAATCACAGACAGCAGGGGAAAGGAGATTCCCTCTTGGCTGAGTTAGAGGGGAAGGGTTGGTGGTTGGAGATGAAGAGGAGGGAGCAGACAGGAGGCGGGAGTGTGATTCTGCTGATGATCGAGGGGAAGAGAAAACCTCTGTGAGAGAACCTGTGTAGGAGGAAAATCTAAGAATGGCTTGGAGAGGGTTGCAGCGGCCGCTCACTGCGATGGCGGGAGGATGTGACCAGGTTTGCAGACCAGGCTCACAAAACGGAAATCTCTGATCTCTGGCCATTTTTCTCTCCATTGTTGCTTGCCTGTATCTATGAAGGGTCAAAAAGAGAGGGATGGAAATAATTTAAGACTGGACCCCCAGGATGGGGGTCTTGTAAGGGGAGTGGGAGGGCTTAGAAGATGGTAATGTCTTTCTTTCCTTCAGGAGGGATGGGGGGCAGGGAGGCACGCAGTGGGGTGATTTTGGGGAAGGGAACAGAAATGTAGGGGGTATGCATCCAAGTGTCTGTGGTCAAAGAGAAAGTGTTAGGAGCTTTAACATACAGAGTGGGAGTGGAGAGAAAGTGAGATCAGAGGGAAACAGTGTAGTTGCAGATTCAAACTCTGAGTGTCCCCCAAGCATCTCAGGCAGTAGGCGTTCAGGCTAACTGTGTAAGTGCCTCTTCACAACGTCTCCGTACTCACAGTACTCTCAGCGACCTTCCAGTCTACTCCAGCTCCCATGGCCACAACAGCCCACCTTCCACAATCCTGTCCAGGCCATTGTCAGTAAGGCAAGGAGAAGCAAGGCAGCCACTGGCGATCTCCCTGCCCGTTGGAGGCGGCGATCCTCCGAGGTCTAACACATTGATCTTGTTGCTTCTTGACAAGGCACTTGGCCCAATATCAGCATTCGAAATCCTCTTCTGAGTCACAGCCCTCCCGACACCTTAGTGCCAGAGATCCAAAGTCTTTCCGTAGTCCGCCAGTGATGAGCACAGCTCACAACAGCACGCACAGATTCCACTGGGAAAACAGAAGAGGGAGAGAACTCAGCTGTGTCTTAGACACTACGAAAATGTCCCAAGGTCAAAAGGTCTGAGCTAGAGAAATCACTAAGAATGCAGGGGATCATTAAGCAACACCAGCAGGGAAATAGAGCAGGGAAGAAACTCAGACAAAGTTTCTGCAGATGAGTTTCAAGTATCCTCAAAGTGCCCTCCATAGCACATGTCAATGCTGTTTGAGGATCACCCACCCAGATATTAGAAGTAGAATCATTGTAGATGGTGGTAAGATCCAAAGTCTCCAAGAATATAGATTTTGAGTCTCAAGGATATAGATTATTAAGGAAGGAGGTCAAGGTTATTGGAAATGAGGCGTTCACAGAACTCCAAAGCGAATGGGTTAGTGATGGGTTATCCAGAGGGGTGAGGTTCCTCTCGGTTATGATGATGTCACAGTTTTAGATTAATTTTATGGCTAGTAAATAGTAGCACCAAGGAATGGTGTTATTTTCACATGGAAATGGAGAGTTTTGCTGAGAATTTGGAAGAAGTGGTAGAGCTCCATGGCAAGGCAAAGCTTTCCCACAGCGCCATTGCTGGCGTGTACACGGTAGCCTCCCCCACAGGAGAGGGCACACGGGTTGATAAAGTAATATCCTTAGTGCGAATCGAAGCTTTGGGTAAAGCAAAAGATGGAGTAGCATTTGGTGAGGAGGTGGGAATTTCAGGACATATCCCCATGACAGCAAGAGTTCCATGGGGTATGAAGTATCGGACTGGAAAACTCTATAATGAAAAGTCAAGGCAGGAAGCATGGAGAAGCAGCAGGAAGTGAGCATATGGAAAAGGTGACCCAAGTGCTCAGACTTTGGATGGTGGCCAGAAATAAATGGATTTAACAAGCTTCATGATTATAAAGGGATACGTGATTAAATGTTATTTGGGGAGGACCTGAGCTGCTGTGAGCCATTCTCTAGATGCTCAGAAGGTATTTACAAGGCCGCATTTTCTCACCTGAACCTTTACAATGATCTCTTAACTAACTGTTTTAATCTCCAGTTGCCAGCTCTCACCTGCACCCAACCCACCTACGCTCACCAGAACTATTGCTCTGAAATATGGATTCAGGACCTATCACTCTTCTTGGAATTCTTCATCAGCTCCCTGTTACATTAAAGATGAAGTGCAAACACTTTAAACATGACAGTTAAGGCCCAGCACAATCTAGTCCCATGTTATCTACCAGCCTGACCCTCACATCCCACTCTTGCCAATCACACTGGACTGCCTTCCACAGGGAGGCCAAGAATGACCCACAGGATTTCAGGCTCAAAGGCAGCCTGCACAGGTTGGAATCCCAGGTTTATCACATACACTGACCGTGTGACCCTAATTGAGTTAATGGATCACAGAAAGCCACATTCTGAAAACCAGACTGCAATGCTATCTGCCTCAGAAGGTCATTATAGGATTTAATGAATTAATGCATGCAAAGCATCAAATGTGCAATCAATAAATATTAGTGATTATAGAAAAAGTGTTCATATTTCCACACTGTTACACCCTTATTTATGCTGGAATTGAACTCCACCTTTCCAATCTTCTCCCGCCTTTCCCATCTCAAAATCCTTATCTTCTCTCAAGCCTCAACTCACCACTTCTTTAAAGCTTTTAGAGTTTTTTTTTCCTTTTGCTATCCTCCAAGTTAAAATTAATCACTGATTTTGTGCTCCCATGAGATGTGTCCAGACCCAGTTAGAGCAATAAAAGCATTCTGTTTGAATTAACAGCTTAATGTGGCTTCACC
The DNA here is from genome assembly GCA_963573935.1 of Arctocebus calabarensis. Classification (NCBI taxonomy): domain Eukaryota; kingdom Metazoa; phylum Chordata; class Mammalia; order Primates; family Lorisidae; genus Arctocebus; species Arctocebus calabarensis. Next base: position 20,916 of record CAUYON010199082.1, read on the forward strand.
TAGTGCAAACTAAGAGTGGACTTACCTTTCCCCTAAGGCCCACAGGCTAATTTCAGCTCCAAGGTCTTTGATTCACAAGTGATGAAAAGGAAGTATACATTCTTTAGCAGAAATAAAGAAACACAACTTGCTATGTTTTCAAGAAAAAGAGTTATGTGCTTTCCTGACAGCCAGGAAAGACAGCTAGCTGTCTTACCTAAAATCTCTACTTCTCCAGCATCTAACCAGCACCATGTACCTAGTAGGTGCTCAGTAAAGGCCTTCTGGATCACCTGGAAAGGAACAGAGCAAGACTGGATGGAATTAAATGCAGTTATGCTTCAAGGAGATGGAGAAACCCACCATCCAGATAGCAAGCTCAGTATCACAAGCTTTACCCATTTTGAAGAAAAACTGTATACCAATCCGCTAATAACATAAAGAACTAAGATGCATTTTAGAGAGCTTGTAATATCCCACTGCCAGCAATATGTCCCTTTTCTTGCCAGTAATATTTTCAATAGAAAAAGTATCTACAAGTATTTTTAGCTCCCTTTATGTTATTAAAAGTACCAGCATAACCTAGCAACCACCAAGATACAGATATTAAAACAGACACTTTATAATACTTTCCAGTACTTGGCCATCCACTTGGTGTAAATGGCTGCATTCTAATAATTACTGATTTTGTATTTATAAGAATAAATTTATGCCATTTTTCCAATGTGTTTCTCAGGACCTCTTTCTTTATCCTTCCTCTCCCTTCAATATTTTGACTCATCTACTCAGAGAGGGAGGGGAAAATCTTATTACATTTTTTACAATATGTGAGCATTGTAAAGGGTTCTGTGATGGGACAGTCAGGTGTTAAGAAAGGATTAGCTCTGCGATTTTGAGCTAATTTGACTGTCCCACGCTTTGCTCCTCTCCTCTCTGCTCTTGGTCAGCACCTCCTTCTTCAAAATCTCTGTTCCGTCCTGCCTGGTAGGCTCTACATGATCCTCAGGTGCTATGAAAGAATCCCATGCTGTGCGCTGTCCTAGGACCTGACCAGGTCCAAAAGTATAAACTGGCTGGAAGAGTGCCTTATTAGCGATGGAAGGGCATCACTTTGGTTGAAATCTTTGCATTACTATTCAAAGAGTTACAGAGACTTTTGTAATAAATGTCTTAGGTCAATCATATGTTCATAATCTTTCAGTCTGGTGATCAGAAATGAACTGGAACTTAACCAAGCCACAGGAAGGTGAACAACAGAGTCCAAGAATCGGGGGTCGGAAAGAGTCTTGAGTGTCAACTCTTTGTCTTTGAGAAGCACTTACCCTGATGGTTTAGCCAGAGATACCTCAGTGGCAGAATTTGCTGTCTTTAGATGAAAAGGAATGAGATCTGGGCTGAAGGTGAATGGGAAGAACTCAGAGGCCTTTGTTTCTGTGAAAAGTGTGGCTGTGAACGGAACACAGGACGCTGGGAATTAGTCTAGGCACAGAGCAAGTCAAACAAGATCCTTTTCAACCCTCTTCCCTGACAGTAGGTACCTTTGGACTTCTATAATTTTTAAAAATTTTTTGAGACAGAGTCTCACTCTGTCAACCAGACTGAAGTGTGGTGCCATCATCATCACTCACTGCAGCCTCACCTCCTGGGCTCAAGTGATCTATCCTCCTGCCTCAGCCTCCCAAGTATCTGGGACTACAAGTGTCTACCACCATGTTTGGCTAATTGGTTTTTAAAGTTTTTTGTAGAGATGGGGTCTCCCTCTGAGGGCCACGCTGGTCTCAAACTCTTGGCCTCAGGATATTTTTGAAGGCGGAAGATGGAAAAGCAGGCATACTGGAGGAAGAGCACATCTCAGAGGACACAAAGCCTGTGCCGAAAGGGATGTGGTCAGGGAAGCCCACAGATGTTGAAAAATACAAGAACATCTTTTTCTTGATATTAAGAGGAAAACATAATTGGAGATTGAGATACATTTCTAAAACTTTCTTTGTCAATGAATTGACTTTGGGTATGCTATTTGTCTCTGCTGTGTGCTGTCCTGGGAACTCTGGGCAAAACATAACTTCCTCTGTCTAGGAGAAGCCTGGAAATGGAAAGTCAGTAGGGCGCCAGCCCCATATGCCAGAGGTGGTGGATTCAAACCCAGCCCCGGCGCAAAACTGCAAAAGAAAAAAAAAAAAAAATGAAAGCAGCAGACTGAGAGGAAGTGTATGGAGGGAGAGGCTCCATCCATGCCGTGATCATAATACCCAGATGGGCGTGGCCTGTGGTGGTGCTGAGGCGGAGAGACTGCTGATGTCACCGATAAAATGGTTGTAGGTATTTTCTAGCCACCCTTTCTTTTTCTGCAATTGAGAGGGATAAAACTAAGGAACCATGTGTAAGTCTAAATAAATTAGTAAGACCTGAAAATGTGGGTTGGTGACTTTTGCACCAGAGTGAAGTGCTTTGCTCCATTGTAGAGACCAGACTTTGGGAGCATAGGATGAAATGGGATTAACTCCAGAAGAAAGTGACCAGACGAAAGAATCTGAGGACATGTCATGCAAAGGTGTCTGAAAAGGTGCCCATGATGTCAGCCTGGAGCAAAAGGGATGGAGGTCATTCTTGACCTGTGCTGAGTACAGATGTTAGCCCTTCCCATAAATCATCCAGTGATACGTCGTTTGGGAGATGGTGGCATCAGTGCCACACTCCCAGGTTCCTTTGCACCGGCTTCCCAGTAATTTTCATCCCATTATGGGCTAAATGCCCCACCCCTTCCTGCTCCTGCAGGAACCTGAGTCCCTGGGCATGGACTGGGCAAAGGTCTGGGATTTTGAGCTAATTTGACTGTCCCATGCTTTGCTCCTCTCCTCTCGTGCTCTTGGTGGGCACCTCCTTCTTCAACCTCTCTGTTCTGTCCTGCCTGGTAGGCTCTACACGGTCCTCAGGCTGGAAAAGATAGACCAAGAGTGAGGATGTGCAGCTGGGCTAACGAGCAGAGACTGCAAAATCAAGATTATTTCTTAACCCCCTCCCACCTCATGACTAAAGACCAGATGGGACCTGCCATGCCTGGCAACAGCTCCACTCTGCTGATGGCACTGGCTGAGGTCTTAGATAGTACATGCTACCTAAATCCCCAGAATATATGGGAAGTGGGTAGGACCAAGCAGGTTTTTACTCGGATTTGAGATAGGGTGGATATCACGCTGCAGGCAATAAGACCTGTCAGAACCTAGCAGAGTGGCCTATAGCAGGGTCTCAAAGCTATTAAGGAAGACTGTGGTCACCAGACAAAGCCAGAGAAGAGACAGAACCAAGGGCCTAGAACTTAACAGTGATGGTATCCTATGGGATAAAAGTTGGGATGACTCTGGGGAAGTTGTGGAGTGATTGTCGCAAAGACCTCATGGGATTAGCTTCCTTCACAAGCTTGTGGTGTGTCATCTGCTTTGGCTAAAGAGCCAGAGGCAGGATGGATAATCAATGAGCACCCGAGGACCTATGTGGCACCAGCTTGTCAGTCCCATTTAGCTTCCCCTAACAGTATCTTCCAGAGTGACACAGACAATGTATGTAAATGTGGGTCCTCCTGCCACACAATCTTACTACTGCAGCTGTCACCAGTAGCTGCAGACAGCTCAGGGGAATGAATACTGAAAGTGTTTGAAAGAATTTAACTGAGAGAGCTTGGTGCTTGGCATGAGATCACCAGTAGTGTTTCCTCTTGAGGGTTGACCTATACAGAGATCTCCAATATGGGGTGTGAGTGATGCTGGAGAACTAGCATATATCCAGAAGAGGATGACTGAAAGAATGAGGGACATCTGAACGTTCTGGAAATGTGCCCAGACCCTTCTCTAAATTGGAATTCCCTAGAGCAATGATTCTCAGACTAATTTTGTTGTTGTTGTTGTAACAGAGACTGTATGTTCCATAAAATCTAAAATATTTATTATTGTAGGGTTTTTAGATAAAAGTACATGATGCCTAGTTAGATTTTATTTTTTAATGTTAATTGTTTTCATTTCAGGTTAATATGAGGGTACATGTGATTAGGTTACATTGTTTGTGTCTGTAAGGTAAAGTCCGAAATCTGAGTCGTAGTTGAGTCCTTCACCCAGAAAGTGTGCCATAGACCCCTACATTGCACCCAGTAGGTGGGAACTTATCAAACCTCTCCCCTCTCCTCTTCTTGAATGTAATTGAGTTTTTCCGTCATGTGGGCCTGTAGTTGATCTGCTAGTTTCAGGTAAGTGCTGAGTACATGGGGTGCTTGCTTTTCCATTCTGGAGATGGAGACTTAGGAAAATATTCTCCAACTCCTTCCTGGTAAATACAAAAGATGTAAAGTCTCTATCTTTTTTATGGCTGAATAGTACATGGCACACATCTACCATACTTTATTAACCCATTCATGGGTTGATGGGCACTTGGGTTGTTACCACGTCTTTGCAATGGTGAACTGATCCTCAACCCAATTCACCATTGCAAAGATGTGGCTCCTAGACTTGTTGATCCAGAATCACCCAGAGGGTTTATTAAACCATAGATTACCAGACCTACCCTCAGAGTTTCTGACTGGTTGGTCTGGGGATGTGCTTGAAATTTTGCATTTCTAATGAGATACCTAGTGACACTGCCACTGCTCCTAGAAAACCAGGCTGGCCTCGAATGTCTTTACAAGTACACCTTCTCCAGAGGGCAGAGCTAAAATAATATAACTTACTTTGGGTTCCCCTGAGACAAATGAGGATTAAAGTGAAAGCAGAATGAGAGGAGATGCCAGCAAACACTGGTAGGTGAGTAGAGATGTGAGATTTTATAAAGACTGCATCATAAAACTAGTTACCTCTATGGGTGTCGAAGGTTTAAGCTTACTGAAGATCTCTAGGAACATGAGAAATAGGGGCCGCAGTGTTATCCATGTTTGGGAGGGGTGCAGAGAGAGTATTATGTGGAATTCCCATTGGCCATTAACCGTGGCAGTCCAGCCTGCCATGTCGGTGGCTGGTAGCATCATGGTGTGAGATCTGATGGGATACAGACAGGATGCTGATGGCATCAGCCAGCACCAGAGGTCATATTTCCAATTATAAAAGACCAATGATTCTATTTTTCCTCATTAGCACCAGGAAGGAAGTTTCGCAGGAAATGAACAAAAGGATTTCCTACAGTTCTCAGCCTCCCGCACGCAGTCCATGGAATTGACTCAAGAGTCTAAAAGTTCCGTGGAGTGAAGACTGAATGGATGTGTCACTGCACTGGGTTAAACGTCTAGAAGGTCTCCTCCAAATGAATGCTACTCTTGGACAGTAGGTGCCTATCAGAGGAATAAAGGAGCATGAAGGGTGATTTTAGGGAGACCAGTATCCCCAATTGTCCATTTCAGTTCCTGCCTAAAACTTCCCGCAGGCTCCACGTCACCTTCCCTGTGGGGGGTGAGCTCAGTCCTGATCACCGTGCACCTGTGATTGTAGCACCCCGACCTACAGATCACGTCCCCTCCTGCTCCAGCCTCACCCCTGATAAGCTGCTCAGTGGGATACTCCACACTCCTCCTGTCCAGACCACTCTGTCCATTCACACGGAAAGCTACAGCCACAGCACACTGACCTACCTCCAGCCACTTCAGTTTCACAAATAAAGCTGTTGTACGTGGGGGCCTGCGAATTCCTATCCTTGCACTTGGGATACCCACCTCACCTTGACCAACTTCAAGCATCTACTCTCTGAGAATTCAAAAGCTCAGCACCGCTGATATTGCTGTATTTTATAGGCTGAGACAAGAGTTCTTACTTCTAATGCATGTGATCCTGACCGCATGATTGCCTTACTTTCACAGGTCTGATGCCAAGGAGCACTTTCAATCCTTCCTATTGGCGGTGTCACCTGGTGACTCTGCTGCACAAGACTCCTCCCCAGCTGTCAGGCATGCCCGGTCTCGGCATCTGAGCCATCTGGTTGGGGGTCTGCAACTGGCAATGGCAGCCACATAGGGGATTGCTGGCGTCCTACAGACAGCTCCACTCCCTGTGTTCCTTTCTATTTTTATTAGCGCATGAGGAAAAATAGCATCATTGGACTTTTATAATTGGAAACATGACCTATATATTCCTGGCTGCCCTAACCTTTCCTAGAAGGGGTTGGGGGAAAGTAAAACTGAATTTCAGAAACAACAGCTTTTCTTATCCGCATACTCAGCGTTGATATCCCCAGGTTAATTAAGGATGATGAAAAGTGGTTGACTAAAAACAATGGGGGAAGGAGGCAGAGAAGTTAGATTCCAGAAGTACAAAGCTTCCAAGAGGAAATGAAAGAATAGGATCCGTGCCCACGGCAGTCACGGGAGTTTTAAATAGCTGGATCCGCTGAAACTTGCAGCTTCAGCCTTCTGAACACAGTCTTGGCAAAGGGGAGGTTCTGCTGAGTCTGGGAGGTCACCCTGCACTTCTTCTCTAGCCCCTGAGAGATGACGATCCCAGCCACTGCCCGTTCCCGGTGACCTTCAATAGGTACTAGAGTGTCAGAGCAGGACTCAGCCTTCCAGCTTCTGCATGACGCTGGATTAGAGAAAAGCTCAGCTGCTGTGCCCAGATAAGTGAGTCCCTTTGACTCTCAGTCCTTCCCCGTTGGTCCCCTCTCCTGTGTTGACGCTGCTGTCTCTGAGGCCTCCTGGTGCCTCCTTCTCTCCTCCAGCTTGTCTCTATCCTGGAGGGTCAGTCCATTCAATCCCTGGGCCAGGGAGGATCAGGCCTGGCACCCCACAGATGGTCTGACCCAGCCCATGTCCCAGTGCGCCCCCTGGCTTGAGCTCCCAGTGCGAGGAACTTACCAAGTTGATATCTTCCTCTGGGCACCCCCAAGTGCCTGAGCGGGATTTATCCTGCTTCTTGGCACCCCCCTGGCCAGACTGGAGCTGGTCTGCCAAAGTTCAGAGGGGGCAGAGATACAGTGCCCACAAAGTTCCTGCCTGTCCTAGTCTAAGAATCTAGAAAAGGCATTGAGGCGGACAGGGGGGACCCTTCCGCTGGGAATACTATGCCTGGAAACCTCACCACGATGGCCCACGAACGTCTTGGCAAAAGCTTTTAAGGCTTATTGGGTCCTAAGGCTTAGTTGCCTTAGAAGTGTCACATTATAGGTTTCGTTCCTTGAGTGAAATGGACACGGGGACTCCTGCACCTGCAATTCTTTAACTTCTAATGTCCCAGAGCCTAGTCACGTCTTTCTTTAGCCCTAAGGCATAACCCTGAGACCCTCACCCTTAGTTACAAGGTGACAGGTTGAGGACATGTGGCTTGTAATGACCCCTGCTGCTATCCACTGGTCACCTCGCTTCCTGTATCCTCCCTCTTTTCCTTAGGGGATTCCCCCACCTTCCACTAGTTCCCCTTGGGCACACCTGATGGACGCAAGACCTAGAGCTGACTCACCTTCACCCCAGTCCTCAGCAACATGGGCCAGAACGAGTCCATCAGGAAACTGGCCAGTTCTTTCTCATTACAGGGGGCTGGGAATTCTGAGGCTGACAAACACAAGGCTGTTGGCCATTTTCTCAGCCACCTGAAGAAAGCTGATTGAACAGGAAGACAAACTCAGACAAAGCAGAAGAACAGGCAGTGGAAGGAGACTCTTGCCGCCTTCTCCTTGTTTCCACAGACCTGCCCCTGCACTTCCCTGACACTTCCCACGATGGCCGTCTCCCACCACGCCCACCCACTTTGGGTTTTCCTGAGATAGTATGAAGTCAATGTTTATTGCTCGAATCTGCAAGTGTCCTGATAGCTCTTTGCTCTTTCCTGTTCTTTCTGTCCCTACAACTATCTCCCACTAGTTTTCTACACCTCGATTTCCTTCATGAATCAAAAATCTCCATTGCTTGGACCGTCTGCCGACCTTGATGGCCTGGGGGTCTTCCAAGTCTATAGATTCCTTTCCGCTTCTTGGCATACATCAAACACACTCACATTCCCAAGAAATATGGTCCAGGGGCCTTATCCAGTCTTATCATCTTTACTTTGGGACACAGTCTCCAAGCATGCTGGAAAATGGAAGGATGAGGGCACAATTGGCCAGGGAAAGGCAAATCCCAGTTCTGCCAAAGAAACATTTCCTAAGTGTGTGTGCAACCAAAACAGACCTCCAGAAAACAAACCCACTCCCTCTCAATTCCCTTACACTTTCTTAGCCCCAGACTAACCCCTGCAAATATCTACAGTGTGTCCAGAAACAAGGAAAGAGGAAGGGGCATTACATATTATGCGTGCGCATTATTTACCCGCCTACTGAATACCACAGCTTCTGTTTTTTATAGCTACTGTGTGTTGTGAAAGGATCATGCAGTTTGAAAACCCTAAAATAAAGCATCAAATGCAATTGTTTCACACTTTAATTGTTCCATGAATAACCACATCCAGCGTAAATGTGTCCTTTGGCAAAACTACAAAGAAAAAGAAAAATACCCTTAATGAATAATCTTTTAGAAAACAGTCCTGGAAAATCTTTAGGGCTTTTTGGAACACGACACACAAAATGCAATTTTATTTTTCCATTTTTCCCCAGGTTTCACGTGGCAGAAGCAATCTGATGGGCTTGCAGGCTCTGTATGTGGGTCACTGGCACATTTGCATGTCCTCCCAAGAAGCATTTCCATGGCATTTTTGCTCAGGGAGGGAACATATCTAAAATTTAAACTCTCTTTGGTGAGGCTGGTATTCAAGTAGGAAAAAATAGACAGAGGTTCCCAGGCTGCGTTTTCCATTTCAAAATGTGTTCAATCTGGTGAAAATTACAGAGATGACAACCTAAGTTCCCAGAGTATCAAACAACCAAAAACTGAATTGGGCTGGGGGTGGGGAAGCTGTGGTGTTATTTACAGGTCACAGGTGCCTCTTCTAGATACATCCCCAAAGGCACCTTGTCACTTACTGTTTGGCCAATGAGTCTTAGAGATGGTTTTCTGTAATCACTCCCACCGATTTTCCTAGCAGTGCCCTGCTCTCCAGGGTGGGAATAATAATGCCCAGGAAGGGAATTATAGAAACTGTATATCCAGAAAGTCATAGAATCCAAGTTCCCCAAGTGAGCAGTGACCGTAGCCAAGAAGGATATAGGATGTTTTATTTCCAATTTTGTCTTTAGAAGCATTTTTCACCTCCTAAGTTACGAAGGCAGTGGCTGAAAACTACTTTTACATTTGCCTTGAATATTCCCTCTGTTTCCTTCCAACAAGGGGTTAATTGGGCAGACTTCACAGTGTGTCCCATTAATGAACAGGTTTTCCTAACGCGATCCATGGAGAAGGTTGATACAACCTACATGTGTCTTCAGTCTGGGAGAAGATGCCCAGGGGTCACCGGTCACCCTGGTAGTGGGCGCCAATCTTTAGGAGGAGCTCAAGGCCTTGCCCCCGTCTCATGCTACCCTCCCTGTGGAAAAGAACCAACCAGGGGACAAGAGTCCATAGTTTCCAGACACTGATTGTTGGGGAAGCTGAAGATGAGGATGTGACCACCCACCTCGGCTGCATCAGTGCAGGGCTGTACTCAGATGACCTCCCTGCGTTGATTGCCTCATGCACCTGTTTCTGTCTTTCTCCTGAGATTGCACCCCTACACCACTATTATCAGAATCCAGGTGGAGCCCAGAGAGGTAGAATTGTGACACAAAGGCTGAATTCAGTCCTTTGCTTTCCTTTGGGCTCCTCCTCTAGTTTTGTGAATGAAGATGAGAGCAGAATCCCAGGGCACTTTCCTTATCTCTGGTTTAGCCCTGATACAAGAGAGGAGCGTGTGGCTCACATGTGCTTCAGCCCAGCTTGCCTCAGTAGGGTAAGTCCCTACTGGTTGCAATGCGCCATCTTCTGTATAATCTGTCCCTGGGGTCTGGATGGGATCCTGAGTATTTGCTTCTCAGGACCCAGTGGACAACCCTCAACCTGTCTCCTGGTCATAGACTGGGTTGCTCAACAAATATGTACTGAGCCCTATGACAGATGTGGAAACAAAGGTCAGCCAGGTGCAGTTTTGATGTAAGAAGGTGCCCAGCATAATGAGGACAGAGCTGTGTGAATGGACACTCACATCCCAGGGTGTTCCTGCAAGTGCTACCGACAAGCACAGCACCATGATCAGCTGTGCCTGGAGACAGGGTTCGGGTGATGGGCAAGAGTCTACAGTGTGGGCAAAGCAGGAGAGGAGGTCCTAGGCAGAAGGGCAGTGGGTAGAAAAACAGAGTTGGCAAGAAATAACAGGACTTTTTAATGAATTAATGGATATTTCAGTGAGGCTAGAAAACAGGACCCCATAGCAGACAGGAGTAGGTAAAAAGAGGTGGGCCACCATGATTGCACTAATGTACACAACTATGATTTAATAAAATAATAAAATAAAATAAAGAGGTGGGCCAGGGCCCCTTGTGAAGCTCCTTTTCTTTTACTCACACATTTGTTTCACCCAGTAAACAGGTGATGAAGATACTCTCAGTGCTCCCCACTCCCCAGGCACTGGGAATACAGCAGTGAAGAAAACACACAATCCCGATGCCATGGAGTTTGCATTCCAGTGCAGGGACTAAGGGGGAAGATTAGTATTGTTGGGAAAAAAACGAGCTGGATGAGGAAGAGGGAAGAGATGAAGGAAGTTACTTTACAGGGGGGCTCATGACGACAATCAGGGCAGAAGCCTGAGAGAAGTTGAAAAGCAGCCGGTCAGGTGAGAGGCTGGTGAGCCTGGGCATCGCTAGAGTCCCAGCGTCCACAGATCCCGGTTGGGCCCTCTGTTCCCCTGAGCTATATTACCTCTTGTCCTTGGCCAGCTGCCTGACCCACACCTGGCAACCCTCCTCTCGTCCTTCCCAACTTCGTGGGCCCTGGAGTAACTGACCTGCCCTTTCTCACAGCAGCTGACTACCCACTGCACAGGGTAGTTCCAGGCCACAGGGCCACCATTTCCATTTTCTGTCCCTGCAGCTGCAAACATTTCTGTTTGCACTAAAAGAAAAGCCAGCACACTGGTCAGTTCCCTGATTCCCCAATTTGATGAAGACAGTCGATCAAATAATTTGCTATACTGACTACATTCCCTTGCTTATCAAAAATGCTCTTAGCCACATTAACAGTGACTACTTAATAGCTTTAAATATGTTCCATTGTTATTACCAATGGTGATACTTAATTCTCTAACTATTAACTATTTCACTATCAAAAACTCAAATTTCAGCATTTCATATATACATTTTTCGATTAACACTAATTATATTAAGAATAAACTTGAAAACCCCTTTCTTAATTTTTGGTTGTTTTTATTAAATCATAACTATGTTTATTGATACATTTATGGGGTTCAGTTTACTGATTTGATATACAATGAAATACTTACATTGAACTAAGTAACACATCCATCACATTTACACTCTTTTCTTAATAGTTTTGAAATGTACCATTGCATCATGCACATTAGGTGAGGCCCCCC
>CAUYON010199085.1:0-16255 GCA_963573935.1 Arctocebus calabarensis
CCTTATCTCATTCCGGAACACTGAGTTACTTGGGGGATTGCCCCCCAAGTCAGGAAACGTCTCTGGGCTCGCCAGGAGACTGTCCTGTTCTCAGTGTTTCCTTTTAATGTGATAAGAATCAGTAACTGTCCTTTGCAAGCACGGTGTCCATTCGTCTACAATAAATGAAGATACCTACAGATTGTGTGAGAATTGTGAATGAAGTAACAGTGACGCGGTGGGCCGGGCAGAGGTGAGGCTTTCCTGCGTGTGGACGGTGGGGAGGGCGGCCCATGAAGCGAGGACAGTAGTAACCCTACAAGAGAGACTTGGGAGCGGGCGCCGGGGTGGGGAAGCTTGCTGGGTTGTGCTTTTCTGTGGGTTAAGTATATCGATCTTCTCTGAAAGTTTCTCACTGAAATTTGTGGGCATCCCTTCGTCCCACATCCTCCTCTGGGCCCTGTTTGTTCTATTATTCTCATTTACAGCAGTTTCCGCTCTACATTATAACGATTCACTTGTCTGAGCTCCCCTCTAGAACCTCAGTTCCATGAAGTCAGAGGACTTTTGTCTTTTATCTGTGTATTCTGAATATGTAATATATCGTGGATATTCAGTAATACTTGCTACAATGAAGGGATTATTTATTTGTTTTTGAGATAGAGTCTCACTTTGTCTCCCTCGGTAGAGTGCTGTGGCATCACAGCTCACAGCAACCTCAAACTCTTGGGCTCAAGCGAGTGTCTTGCCTCAGCCTCCCGAGTAACTGGGACTGCAGGCACCTGCCACAACTCCGGGCTGTGTTTTTAGAGATGAGGTCTCGCTCTGGCTCCGGCTGGTCTCTGAGCTCAGGCGATCCACCCACCCCCGCCGGCCTTCCCTGGGGAGTTTTAGGCGCCCTCAGGACCAGTATCTTATCATGTGCTTCGGGTTTTTCGTTCTCTCTCACCGTCTCAGGAATGTGACATTCTTGTTCTAGTAGCTGCAGGCTCCGTTGACTGGATTCTTTTCATTGGGATTTAATCAAGCTCCAACTGTTCCCATTTTAAAAGACTTTCAAAACCCCATATTCTGTCTCCAATTTACATTACTGTTTTATCCTTCACAGCAACACTTTTAAGAATTTCAATTTATTTCACAATCTTACGTACTCCTGAGCCTACTTTAATTAACTTTTTCAACCTGGGATTATCAGTAACCCTCATGTTGCTAAATCCCATTGGAAGTTTTCAGTTCTTTTATCTCCTTTGGCTCCTTTGAGCAGCATTTGATACTCACCTGTTTTATTCTTCTTCTACTTTCTCCTGCTGGTTTCTCTGTTGTGTTCTTGTGATTTTCCTCCAGCTTCTCTGGGGCACCTTGTCTGTCTATAGAGTCTGGGAGTTCCCTAAAATGCCGTTCTTGGAATAACACAGATTGTACATAAATAAATGACAGAATCCTGTTTCTTCCATAGTTGACATCCTTGAGAATGATACTTAGCATGGAAAACGGCATAGCTATTAAGTAAAAGCCTCATAGTCCTGAACTTGTACTGATAACATATATATTTTTTAGGTTAGAAAGATTTTTTCCCGTAACTCTTTCTACTTAAATGGGCGAGAAACAGTGACTAGCCCACAATGATGCTTAATTGTGATTTGAAAAAACATTTTTTTCTTTTTTAATTAAATCATAGCTGTGTATGTTAATGCAGTCATGAGGTACAATGTGCTGGTTTCAAATACAATCTGAAATATTTTCATCGAACGGGTTAACATACCCTTCATGGCATTTCCTTAGTTATTGTGTTAAAACAATATATTTATATTTATATTCTGCATTTAGTACGTTTCACCTGTACCCTTCTAAGATGCACCTCAGGTGTGGACCCACCAATGACCCTCCCTCCACCCATGAAAAAACCTTTGTTGAAAGGATCACAGCTCCTTGGAAAAATGACTGATTCCAGTTCTGGGGAGAAAATTTATAAGAAGATGCTAGAGCATCCTCTTCCAGTCACAGAAGAGGCTCAAAAGCCACTTGGAATTGCTTGTTTAATTTCCCAGAGATAGGACAGTTTGATTATCCACAGGGATGTTAACGGCAGTGCATTGAAATCCGTCAAATATGTTTCATCCCTGAGTTGATAAACTATGTTTAAAAAAAGATTTAATTGATCTGTTTTAGAGGATTGTAGTATACCAACTTATTATTTTGAGAACTGGCAGTAATGGAGAAGAACTCCGTGTTCGTTCCTGAGTGGCAGAGCAGAAGGCAGATGAGGGAAAGCGCTTTCCATAGAGATGTTCCAGCTGTTAGATAGTGAAGAATGACCAGTTAGACTCCGGAGTTAGACAGTGATCATCGTCCTCTACTAACTGCGCGGAAAGACACGACCAAACTGTCTTCCTGGTGGGAGAGCACAGCAGCCTTTATGAGCTGTTCTTGCTGAGAACGTTTAAACCTAAGTACGACCAAGGCTCAAGGTCCAACTCCCAATTCACAGAAATGTAGAGGAACATCTTAAATGGCGCTACCAATCTTTGCAATTAGTGACATCTAGGCTCCGGAAAAATGTACACAAAACAGTCTGCTTTCTTCAACAAGTACACTGCAAGGGTAGAAAAGATGGGGGTGTCTTACACATGACAGCGCCTCTCTGGGGGTCCAGCCTGCAGACTCAGACCCTGGCTGATTTCGTGAGGACTTTTTGCACTTACCTGTGGTGTTGGATGAAAAGTATGCATGGACTTTTTTTTTTTGGCACAGCAGAGGAAATAGAAAGATTGGGCGCCCCTGATTCTTTTCCTCACAGCCTCTGTACCCCTCTCTTGTGGCGCCACATTGTTTTGAAGTGACCTTTTTGTAGGCATTCCTGCCTCATTAGACCACGTTCTCAAGAAATAGAGATGGCAGGCGGTGCCTGTGGTTCAGTCCGTAAGGCATCGGCCCCATATGCCGAGGGTGGCAGGTTCAAACCCGGCCCCAGCCGAACTGCAACAAAAAAATAGCCAGGCGTTGTGGCAGGCATCTGAGGTCCCAGTTACTCGGGAGGCTGAGGCAAGAAAATCGCTTAAGCCCAGGAGTTGGAGGTTGCTGTGAGCTGTGACGCTACAGCACTCTACCGAGGGCAATAAAGTAAGACTCAGTCTCTACAAAAAAAAAAAAAAGAAAAAGAAAAACTAAAGTCATTACTATTGACTAAAAAAGAAACTATCGAGCTATCGTTATTATTTTTCAGAATACAATTTTATTCCTTCTCTCTTCCTCGGCCCCTCCCCCAACAGAGTTTTCTGTAAATAGGGCAATGCTGCTCTAGGTCCAACTTTGGAACCTGGCCCCCCGCCCCAGCCCTTCTCAACACGCCACCTGTGCTGTACTTGTCAGTTTGAGGACAGACTTCTTAGTAATAGATCTTAATTTAATTAACCAACAGCACTCTTGAGCATTTTATTTGTAATTATTTTCTGTGATAAAAATTGTTGTAATAAATTAGTTTGAACACAGCTGTTTGCACATGTTCAGTTTTCTCCCAAGTGAGTTTGCTGGGGGCAAAGTGTGTGTTCATTTAAAATTTCTGTATTGGCTCGGCGCCTGTGGCTCAGCGGACTAAGGCGCCAGCCATGTAAACCTGAGCTGGCGGGTTCGAATCCAGCCTGGGCCCGCCAACCAACAATGACGGCGGCAACCCAAACAAAAATAGCCGGGCGTCGTGGCGGGCGCCTGTAGTCCCAGCTACTTGGGAGGCAGAGGCAGGAGACTCGCTTGAGCCCAGGAATTGGAGGTTGCTGTGAGCTGTGATGCCACGGCAGTCTACCCAGGGTGACAGCTTGAGGTTCTGTCTCAAAAAAAAGAAAAGTAAAATTTCTGTATTGCCCGGCCACCGTCTAGAAAATTTAGGTCTAACTTTCATTGCCCCAGCAGTTGAATAGCAGGGTTTCATTGTACCTGAAGTCTTGTTCGTCAGCCTCAAGCACTAGTTTTCAGGTAAAGTAACCCTCATTTTGTTATTCAGCCCTTTTATTGGTGTATTTTCTTGAATTATTTCTCTTCTCTGTGTTGGTAGTAGAGACTATCAAAGGTTTGTATAAGGTGAAAGGTCATAAGCTGGGAAAAAGCCAAATAAATGCAGAGTAGAATGTGATTGTCCCATAGTAACTGCTGTACCTGATTCTGTGTGTTTTTGAACAACTGTATGAGAATTGTAACTCTTAAATCTGTGATCCCATTTATACAAAAGTCCCATTTGTCAAGGCTGTCCTATTTATATCTGCTTGGAGGAACTAAGATGATATTAGAAGTTTATTAAGTTCTTAACAGTATTTCAGTCCCCACTCCTTTATTTTGCAGAAGCCTCTTGCAGAGGAACGATCACGAGCTCTGAAGTCTCACGGGGCAGTTAGTTCTCTGATTTCAGCTTTGTCACTTAGTTGGTTGTATGTGAAAATCATTTAACTTTTGTGGGTCTCAATTCATCTGTGAAATTTGGCTATATTCGATTGCTATGTATTTGAATGATTGCTCTAAGGATAAAGAACAACACTTTATGTGAAAATACTTAGCAAGGGGCTACAAATATTAATAATTCAGTATTCATTCATTTTTTGTGTGATATTTAATGAGTGATACATTGAGTTTTTAAATGTGTATTGACTATTATTTATACTGTTGCTTTCACAGAAATCTTCTCTACGTCTACCCTCAGAGTCTTAATTTTGCCAATCGTCAGGGTTCTGCCCGAAATATAACGGTGAAGGTCCAGTTTATGTACGGGGAGGACCCCAGCAATGCCATGCCGGTAAGCCGTGTTCCTCACTTCTTCTCACGTATGTTCAAATGCACTTACTTTGATGCTCATTTATTCTGGTGTCACTTGGTTAGCAGCTCCACACTGGAAGTTTTTCAAACTAAATTTCTAACTGCATCGTTTCCTGTAGAGAGGGTAGGGGGTTTACTTAAAGTTTAACTTATTTGTTGAGGGCTTGGTCTGTGCTGGACACTCCCAGAGATACAAAGATGAATAAGACTTATTAATCTAGTGGATATGAAACAAAACCATATAAATCTAAACTAGGGGCCTTTGAAACAAGGTCGGTTCAATGTCACTTAGGAGCTCAGTCAGAGTAAAGATGTCTTGTCTCTACTTTTGACATCTGCGATTCTGACTCTCCTCGTCCCCTTTAGAATGTAAGATCAGGTCAAGGAGGTGGCAGTTGATGGGGGTGGTAGGAGCTTGTGTTGCAGTTTGAAAATGTTCCCCAAGCATTTCACTAAGTGTGGCTCATCGCATCCTGGATGAGAGGCTCTGGCTTCGTGTGCTGTCTTGGTGGCACGTTAAATTCATCTGGGAAGCTTTTAATTTTAATTAATTAATTTTTGAGTCAGAGTCTCAGTCAGTGCTCTGAGCTGAGTGCTTGAGTGTCACAGCTCACAGCAACCTCAAACTCTTGGGCTTGAGAGACCCTCTTGCCTCGGCCTCCCAAGTAACTGGGACTACAGGCACCCACCACAACACCTGGCTGTTTTTCCTATTTTTAATAGAAATGGGGTCTCACTCTTGCTCAGGCTGGTCTCGAACTTCTGAGCTCAGGCAATCCCCCTGCCTCGGTCCGCCAGAGTGCTAGAATTACAGGTGTGAACCATCGCACCCGGCTGTCATCCGGGAAGCTTTTAAAAATGTGAGTGCCCAGGCTGAATTGTGTTTGAATTAAATCATTATCTGTGGGGATCAGAACCACATGTATCAGTAGTTGTAGATTTCACCAAGGGATTACATTTTACAGCCAATGTTGAGAACCACGGGCGTACTAATTATTAAAAGATCGGGGCTCAGCGCCTGTGGCTCAATGGGCTAAGGCACCAGCCACGTACACCTGAGCTGGCGGGTTTGAATCCAGCCCGGGCCCGCCGAACAACAAGGACAGCTGCAACCAAAAAATGGCCAGGCGTAGTGATGGGCGCCTGTCGTCCCAGCGACTTGGGAGGCAGAGGCAGGAGACTCACTTGAGCCCAGGAATTTGAGGTTGCTGTGAGCTGTGATGCCACAGCACTCTATCCAGGGTGACAGCTTGAGGCTCTGTCTCAAAAAAAAAAAGATTGGTATGAGGATTCAAAGGGAGAGAGGCAGAGGGGAGCAGCTCCCTGAGGTGACAAGCGGGCATCACGCAGGAGAGGGGCTTCTGTGCTGAAACCAAAGCTGTTACAGGGTTAGTGGCAGGGGGTCTAGAAAGCGGGGACGGACAGAGGTTCCAGAGGGGAATGTCTGCGAACCGTGATGACTTTCATTGAGCCACAGCAATGGAAAATGAGCCAGAAATACGAGGTTGAGGACAGACTGTAGAGACTCCTGACTACCCCAATTGCCATGTAGGATTCCTGGAACACCAATAAATGCAATTTCCATGACAATAGATTTTTGGCTCAACTGAAGTTGGTAACATGCACACTGTCGCTGAAAATGTTCAACCTTCGAGAACCCTAGTGAAATGAGCTAAGAACAGGTACATTGTTAACAGTCTTATTTTATTCTTCTGTGTCCATCTTTTAATCAAATTCTCCTAATTCCCCACCTATTAGTATTAGGAAAGATCTATTTTCTTTTCCTCTGCTGCCTCAGTTTCATCAACATTTGTGAATCTTGACAACAGTGAGCACAAATTATTCATCTTTGTATTCTCCATGGCATCTGTTTCAAACCCTCGTATGTAATGTGTGTTGAACAATTATTTGTTGAAAGAGTGTAGAATTTATTTTTGAGGTCTGGAATTGCCATTTTTTGCTCTTTACTGGTTTTTCAGTTCTATTGTAGGAATGAGGATACTGTCAGAATTGATGAAAAGGTACTAGGTTCTGAAAATAAACGCTTTGTCAGCCTGTATGTGAATTCCCACACGAGTCTGAGCTTATGACAAATGTAACATTGGTAAAGTCTGTTTTATTGTTGGCCTAACAAACTCTTTCTTTCTTTCTATTTTTTTTTGTTTTTTTTTTTTTTTTTTGAGACAGAGTCTCACTTTGTTGCCTTTGGTAGAGTGCCGTGGTGGCACAGCTCACAGCAACCTCACACTCTTGGGCTTACGTGATTCTCTTGCCTTAGCCTCCCAGGTAACTGGGACCACAGGCGCCCACCACAGTGCCCGGCTATTTATTAGAGATCTTTCTCAGGCTGGTCTCTAACCTGTGAGCTCAGGCAATCCACCTGTCTCGGCCTCCCAGAGTATTGGGATTAGAGGCAGGAGCCACTGCTCCCTATCCTATCAAACTCTTTCTTTTTTTTTTTTGCAGTTTTTGGCCAGGGCTGGGTTTGAACCCGCCACCTCCAGCATATGGGGCCGGTGCCTTCAAACTCTTTCTTCTTTTAGCGTATGTGTGGCCGCCTCTACAGAGCCCCAGGGGTGACCAGCCTCTGCGGGCTGTTAGGCTGCTCCACTTTGGGGGCTGCCATAACATCTCTCCTCCGGGAGCCTTGTCGCTTTCTGGCTGTATGTTTGTTTCTTGTCCATTAGACTGAGCTCCTTGAGGGCAAGGACTGCGTCTAACTCTTACCTTTATCTTGAAGCCTGTCACAGTGCTTGGTACATAATGATGCATGTTGCTGGATGATTAAAAGTACATGTTAAGGGCGGCGCCTGTGGCTCAAGGAATAGGGCGCCAGCCCCATATACCAGAGGTGGCAGGTTCAAACCCGGCCCTGGCCAAAAACTGAAAAAAGAAAAAAAAAAAGTACATGTTAAATGATCAAAAAAAGAACACTTTCCACTTTGTAGCATTCATGTTGTGAAAATAAACAAGTTATTTTATGAAAAATGGTAGCTTCTCAGAGGAGAGGAAAAGGTACTGCCTTTCTTTCACTTGTGTATTAGTTAGAAATATGTTTTTGTGTTTATGTGAGTGTTTTGAAAGAGTGTATAAATATGGGTATAAATATTGCACAGTATAAATATACTGTGTTTGCTTATGTTTTAAAAATAAGGGCGATTAAAATGGATTGTAAGATAATTTTTTGATCTTATTTTGTTGGCATGAAAAAATTGTAAACTTCATAATTCTGGCCCTGGAACGACATTTTATGGAAACATACTAAGCAAAGTGTTAGCAATTTGATGAAATACTGTTTACATAGGAGAGTCATAGTTATTACACTTTACACAAGTTTAGAAAAAAAGAACCGATTGAAGTGTTGCAAAAAGAAACAGAAGTATCTGCTAATCTGTCCTTTGAGTTAAAGACTATGCCAATTAATCCGTTTATAAAAGGAAGAAACTTTGAGCCATTTCACCAGTCACGTCGATGGTCCACTTCTGTATTCATGCAGACATAAAGAAGGCTACCTAAGAGTTTAATTTGTGGTTAAATAATATTGCAAATCTAACCATCTCACATGGGAGTTAGAGCTATGACCTTGACATCATTAAACCATTTATTTAATTAGCAGTCCTAATTAGCCACCATATGACTGTTAGAACTAAAAAGGCAGATATACAAGGCTGAATTATTTTACTTGTAAACTTTTTCTGAAACTAGTATTGTATTTTTTTTTTAATGTGGTGGATTTAAACAAAAAAAACACACACATTTTGTAAGTATTTAAGAATGGAGCTCCTCCATTGTACAATAGCTTGCAAGTAGTACTGGAAGCGGAGGGATCCATACCTTGGTCTAAAATAGGATTTTTAATATAATTTATAAATAATTTATATTTGACTTTCAGAGTGACTGTGCTGTTCTAGTGGAGACGCCACCAGTCTGTGTAGGTGATTAAGGCACCATCGTAGGATCACAATCCTTACGTAAATTCCAAATGAGATGCTGTTTCTAATTTAAAAATTAATTCTTCACCTTTAAGAAAAAGAAGTGAAATGTACCTTATCACCCATAGATATAAATACAATCGGTAAAAACTTCTGAATGTTGGAATGTTAGATGGGTCTACCACTGGGCTTTATAGCTAAGCAATTAAACTTTTCAGTGAACGTCCCCTTAGGCACATTGCTCTTCACTGGGCTGGTTCTGCCCGTTTTTCTTAACTAGTTATTAAATCAGACAAATTCTTACATAGATATGAAACATCCAGCATTTATGACAACCAAGTTTCAACATGCTGTTATTTGTTTCAGGTAATCTTTGGTAAATCTAGCTGTTCAGAATTTTCAAAGGAAACGTACACAGCGGTAGTATATCACAACAGGTACTGAATTCAAATGTTTCTTTCCAAGTTACTTCTCAGCAGCATGGTTAGCGCCCACGTTAGTGTGTGTACCAGATGGCTCTGCTGCACCGAGCGTGCCAGGGTCAAGCTGACGTCAGAGGTACAATTTCCGGTCTGTAGACACACAGCCATTCTCCACCGATAGCTCGGATACAAGACATTGTGCACAAAATGTCTTTTCTAGCAAATTCTCTGAATCTTTCATTTTTACTATATTGTTATGGATTATCCTTGTGGCCTCTGGTCCTTTGGTCTTTCCCAATTATTTCCCCTGGTACTTTGTAGTTCTACTTAATTCTTTACAAAGCTCAAATCTAGCAGTCAGTTAAATTAGCAGTGTTCTCAGCAGCTACTAATCTTTTGATTTAGTGACTTTCCATTTTACTCCCTTGAGAACTTGCCAACTTTGCATAACCTTCCATTTCTGCTTCCTCTGTCGGGGGATTATTGAATGCTGGGTGGAGAAAACCAGAAAATTATAACAATCAGGACTTTTACAGACTGATGGGGCTGCAGTAATTAGTTTTGTCTTCTTCTTGGCCCCACTGGTCTTTTATAATCTTATTACCATCATCGCTTTTTAAAATCTTCCGTCTCATTTAGCACTAGTTCCTACTTCTTTTCTGTGTAATTTACTCTCCGCATTCCTTTCATTAACTTTATTAACGCCAGGCAGCTTGAGACCTATCATCTTCTCTGCCCGTGTCCTCACTGTTTCCTTACTGATCAGCATTAATTCTGTGTCAGAGGGAGTCACGGCTCGCCCTCGGCTCAGGGTAGATGCTTTCACCTCTGCTGTCGCACCGTCCCGTCCAGCCTCTTCCAGAATATGGATTAGTTATCCTTTTTGCCTCATCAGTCTCCTGCTTCATCGCCACTGTCTCTTATTCTCAGAAGTTTACGTTTCCCAAACTTAAAGGAAAACCACACAAGTCTTTTTCTCAAAGCTAACGTATGGTATGCATTTTCCTTGCCCTTGTTAAAACTGCCTTCTTTCTTACCTTTATCCTCTGACCCTGTCTTGATTTTCTTCTACCCTGGAACACTCCTTTCTGCAGTAATTGTCCTCTTCTCCCGAGAGTGTTGGCCCCACCGAGACACCGGCACGTTGTTTTTTTCCTGAATAGTCTCACGTGCGTCTCAAGTTCATCATCAGTGAAGATTCTGCTTTTCTCATGTTTGTGCAGAGTGTTCTCGACTCTTTACTTTGATCATAACGCTCTCTCTGAGTTACAGATTTTATTTTCAGTGGCCTGTTGGATCTGCCCGTTCGGGGGCCCCGCTGCCTTCACGGTTTCCTTGACTCTTCCCCTGACCCTGTCTCTCTCTGACTCTCCGTTTTGTTTATAGAGCCACCATTTTTCCATTACTCTTGCTCAGAATTTAAGACACCTTTGCCTTCTCGCTCCTGTTATCTGATTTCCCAATCAGCTTTTAAGTATCGATTTTCTTTCTGCCTCATTATCAAACATATCCCATGCTTTCCTATTTCTGAGCTACTCTTGATAGATTTTTAAAAATTATATTATCTGTGCCCTCTGTTTATTGAACGTCTGCTCATTTTAAGGCTAGTGCCAAATGTCGCCTCCTAAATCATAATTGCCTGATCTCAAACTTGAGGTAATCCGTTCAGCTCCGTTCTGAAAGCTCTGACCTCTATACGCTCTAAGACCAGGGGTTGGCAAACATTTCTACAGAGATGGTTTGCATTTGAGGCCTCCGGATACATTCTCTCTGTCAGTCAACTTTTCTACTGCGAAAGCAGCTGTTGACAGAAAGTAAAGTTGCGAGAATCAGGTGTGGCTGTGTTCCCATAACACTTCGTTTATAGACTTTGAAATTTGAATTCTATAAAATTTTTGCACTATGAAATATTTTTATTCTTTGGATTTTTTTCTCCCAACCATTTAAAAAGGTAAAAACCATTTTAATTGTCAGGCTGTACAAAATTAGGCAATGAACTGGATTTGGCCTGTGGCCAGAGTTTGCCAGCCTTTGTTTTATAGCATATATATATATTTGCTACTTATACTCTTACTATACCGAATAAGGGTAATTTTTCGTATTCATCTTTAAAGTTACCACAAAAGTAACACACTATTTAGCCTTAAGGTGGGCAGTTAAATCTACTGGTTGAGTCAGTAACCCTCCTAGATATTTAATTTTTTCACAAAATCCTTCACAGAATGTGATTTCAGGACTGAAATGAACTAGAACACTCAATACCAAGAAATAGTAAAGAAGGCTGGAGCTTCTAAAATCATAACAGGTTGTGGCTAGGTCTTTATTTTTGTTGCTGTCAGCATTAGTGGAACTAAATGATGCTTCTGTTGGGCATCACTGGTAAATTGAACTTCCTCGTACTCCAGGGGGGATCGGTCGCCCCGCTCAGGAGCTGATTAGCGTCTTTTTCGTTGTCGTCTCACCGGGGTCATCGAGGTCTCAGGAGGCCAGCGTTAGCTATCTTTCTTGTTGGTGTCATTAAAAGCCTAGTCCAACTTATAATTTTCTGTGGTCAGATCCACACCCGTTAGACTTATTGGAGCTAGAAGGATATTTGACCTATTCGCATGTAAGAACAACACCATAATTGGTGGGGTGACCTTCACTTTACAATAGTTGGGCCGTACGGTCTGCTTGCAGTTTTGTTGACTGTAATTCTGAGAGATACTAACTGAAAGGGGAAGATTGGTGCGATAAGTCTGCATCATGAATAACAGCCACATTTTTCGATAAAAATGCCCCTCAACGAGTATTGAGAAGAAAGTGCTCTTGGTTCCATCAAATATACAATATTTGTTATATTCTCCTCGTATCTTCTGGGAATGCTTCTAAACTGTGGGACAAATGCAACGTGTGGGCATTCCCCGATCTTATCTTCCATTCTTTTCTCTTCTTCTTCTTTATTTATTTTTTTAGCCGTCAGTCAATACTAGCCATAGTTTGATAACATTTTTTATTTCTTTAACAATGAGGTGATTGATATAAGACATTTCATAAAAAGCCCAACCTGATACTAAGTTTTAAAAGATACCTTTTTCCCTTTTCTACAAAAGGATGATGCAAATTAATTTTAAAATGAAACATAAAAATTGTTTTTCTATGTTATCATTCTATAATATACACTTACAAAACTCATCATTTTTTCTATGTAATTTATGTCAAAATCGGCCCACTAAAATAGAAAGCCCTAACTTAGTGTCCTTTGTTATACAGTTCCCAATCTAATGAAGATTTTAGTATCAAAGCGGTGATTATTAATGAATTTTCAAATCGTAGGATTCCCCAGCCCATTAATACAAATGGAATGAGAAACTTCAGAAATAGTGGCAGCTCCTTCATTTGAAAATAGGATTTAATTATTTAGAGATTGGGTGTAAAAAAAAAATATTTTAGACTAGAGGAAAAGTTAAGCACCATTAATCTTTAAATTATTCAAATAAACAAATGCACTTACTACTTATTGTGAACAAGTTGCTGACTCTGTTTTTCCCTTTTTTATATGAAGGTCTCCTGATTTTCATGAAGAGATCAAGGTCAAACTCCCTGCGACTCTAACTGACCACCATCACTTGCTTTTTACTTTTTATCATGTTAGCTGTCAACAAAAACAAAATACTCCTCTTGAAACCCCCGTTGGATATACGGTAAGTCTTTTTTGTTAAACATGCAGCTCTTCGATCTCAATATTTAACGTATAGTCGATGTTTCTTCTTATTAGAACATTCTCTGTCTGATTCCCTGCAGTTACGATGCGTTGGCCAGGGAGAATCATCAGAGCAAGAAAATGCTCATTAGTGCAGTTAACTGATATGGCTGATTAATTAATTAATGTCTGTACACACTTAGGTGTTAGTCCTGATTGTTTACTCAATAGTACTTAGAAATATAATAGTTATAAAGTTTTGTCAGAAGAGAGTGATTTGAAGACATGGGTGAAGGAGACCCTTAAAAAAGAAACTTAAACCCTTGAATATCTTTCAAATTGTGAGTGAATTGCGAAGGTAAACCAAAGATCAAGGCTGTCCTAACATGCTGTCACACAACGTTGTCAAAAAAAACCACGCTTTCACCCAAAAGAGAAAAATCAACATTTCAGTCATCGTTTTTGTCTCTTGCAGCTTATGACATGAATTTTGCCAACTATAAGAAAAGAAATTTATGTTCATAGTTTTCAGTTTTGTTTTTAGCATTCATATCTGACCAGTCTTTCTTCCCTGTTTACATTGTAACTGTTTTAAAATTGATTTAAGATTGATTCAGTTTGTGGCTATTCTCTAAGATCAACGTTCCCTTATGTAATAAGGACCCCCTGGAGATTTAAATATCTTAGGGTTAGTAATAATGGTATTTGAGGAATGTCCTCCTTTGTAAAATATCATCAGAGAAACCCCTCTCCAGAGGAATTATGAAGTTTATTATTATTAGTTATATAATTAAATTGCTCAACGTTTGGTGATGAGTCAAATTTGGCTTATGTCAAGCTCTTAAAACAGGCTTTCCAAGTAATTATTATTATAACAAACATACTTACATTAAAATTGTTTTCTTTTTGTTTAAAAGTGGATACCGATGCTTCAGAACGGACGATTGAAGACGGGCCAGTTTTGCCTCCCGGTGTCCCTGGAGAAACCTCCTCAGGCTTACTCTGTGCTGTCACCCGAGGTCCGTACTTCCTGTGTTGAAATTCTCCAGATTGCACAAATTGGGTTTTTCATTATAAGATGTTTTTACCAAAGCAAACCTCCGTATTCTGCCTGTAAGTGTGTAGACAATGGAGTAACAGTTATTCTTCCACGATGATTAAAATTCCTGTATATAAAACTTAGAAGCTTTTATCCAAATTTCTTAAAACATCCATATTCATTTTAAAACCAAAATAATATGTGAAATGTAAACTCAAAGAAAAGATCAATTTGGAGAATTTTCATATTGCAAAATGTGGCACTTCTTTAAATACATGAATCTTCTTTTAGTAGACTTAATATTGCACTAAAAGACTGGAGGAAGAAAAACAGCTATAAATTGATTTTTTTAAAACTTTGTAAGTGGTCATGTCACTGAAAATAGTAGTTATAAACATGCAATACAGAAAATACGGTAGCTGTGATGATTACGTGTGTGATCTGAAAGATCTGTTAAAAAAAACAGAGGAAAATTTTCTGGGTATTTTTCCACTTTATTTTTTTTTTAATGTCAGGTTAATTTGAGGGTACAAAGAATTAGGTTACAGTGTTTGCATTTGTTAGGTACAGCCCCTGTTGTGGTTGTGTTCCGCACCCCGGAGGTGTGGCGTGTACCCTTACCCTGTGCCCCTCCTCCCGACCTGAATTGAACTGAGTTTTTCTCTTGTGTAGGAATGTATTAGTTTATCTACTGGCTTTATACTAGTACTGAGTATTTTGGATACTTGCCTTTTCAGTCTTACTAAGAAGAATGTGTTCCACCTCCATCCAGGTTAATACAAAAGATGTAAAGTCTCCATCTTTTTTTATGGCTGAATAATATTTCACGGTATACACATACCACAGTTTATTAATCCATTCCTTGGGTTGATGGGCATTTAGGTTGATTCCACATCTTGGCAGTTGTAAATAGAGCTGTGATAAATGGTCTAATGAAAATGTCTTTTTGATAAAATGATATTTTTTTATCTGGGTGAATCAAATGGAATGTCTAGTTTGGGTCCTTTGAGGATTCTCCAAACGTCTTTCCAAAGAGGCTGTCTGAGTTTGCAGTCCCAACACCACTGTGAGAGACTTCCCTTCTCTCCACATCCACGCCAACATCTGCAGCTTTGGGATTTTGTGATGTGGGCCATTCTCACTGGGCTTAGATGATATCTCTGGGTAGTTTTGATTTGTATTTATCTGATGATTAGGAATGCTGAGCATTTTTTCATATGTTTGTTAGCCATTCACCCTGTCTTCTTCAGAGAAG
Organism: Arctocebus calabarensis; assembly: GCA_963573935.1. Lineage (NCBI taxonomy): Eukaryota > Metazoa > Chordata > Mammalia > Primates > Lorisidae > Arctocebus > Arctocebus calabarensis. The sequence goes on from CAUYON010199085.1 coordinate 15,110, forward strand.
GTTCTGTTCATGTCTCTTGCCCACCTGATAGATAGGATTGTTTGCTCTTTTTTTGTTGATTAATTTGAGTTTTCTGTAGATTCTAGTTATCAACTCTTTGTCAGATTCATAACATGCAAATATCTTTTCCCATTCTCAAGGTTGCCTATTTGCTTTAACTGTTGTGTCTCATAGCTGTGAAGAAGCTTTTCGGTTGATTACGTCCTGTTTATTTATTTTTATTGTTATTGCAATTGCCACTGAAGTCTTCTTCATAAAATCTTTCCCCAGGCCAACATACATAAAAGTTTGGAAAAATTTCTACTAAGAATCAACAGCTACTATTTTTAAACCAAAGGACCTCTTGAGAGAACTATTATATGATAATTACCAGTATTGCTTAATGATTTTGACTATAACTGTTTATAAATGTTGATCTGAAATAAGCCTTGTGAATACTCTCCTGGTGGCTTTTGTTTCTAGACTCAACCACAAAAGTATTCACAAGCAAATCTATATTATTTTTATTTTTTTTTAAAAAGCAATTCACGGCCATTGCGCTGACCTTATTTCTCGCCATTCTCTGTCACTCACGCTGCATTCGTCACACAGTACCTGTCTCTAAAACAGGCAGAGTGCATTCCTGGGCCCAGGGGCGTCTTCTGCCTGCAGGGCCTGCTTCTTCACCCCGTTTAGACAGTCGCTCAATAGTCCTGGGGTTAGTCTGTCTTGAGTAGCCACCTCCACCACTTTGTCTCTTTGCTTTATTTTTCCCAATACCATTCATTACTGACTTTTTTTTCTTTTTAATTAAATCATAGCTGTGTACATTAATGCAACCAGGGGGTACATTGTGTTGGTTTCATATACAATCTGAAATATTTTCATCACACTGGTTAACATAGCATTCATGGCATTTTCTTAGTTATTGTGTTAAGACCTTTATATTCTGCATTTAGTAAGTTTCACCTGTACCCTTCTAAGATGCACGGTAGGTGTGATCCCACCAATTACCCTCCCTCCACACATCCTCCCCCCTCCCCTCCCAAGCATAGCTGGTTGATACGTGAAGTGAACCATCCAATTAGGAGCTAAAACTTTTGTATACAGTTGACCCTTGAACAACACAGGGGTTAAAGGCACCTACCCCCATGCAGTTGAAAATCC
>CAUYON010199088.1:0-33515 GCA_963573935.1 Arctocebus calabarensis
AAGGGGCTGGCACCACACTTGCTGAGCCACAGGCATTGCCCTGGTTTCATTTTTTTGAGACAGAGTCTTACTTTGTCACCCTCATCTTCCATAGAGTGCTGTGGCATCACAGCTCACAGCAACCTTCAGCTCTTGGGCTTAGGTGATTCTCTTTCCTCAGCCTCCCAAGTAGCCGGGACTACAGGTGCACACCAAAATGCCCAGCTTTTTTTTTTTGTTGCAGTTTTGCTGGGGCAAGGTTCGAACCCGCCACCCTCAGTATATGGGGCCGGTGCCCTACCTACTGAGCCACAGGCAATACCCAGTGATTCTTTCTTTTTTTTTTTTTTTTTGTGACAGAGTCTCACTATGTCACCCCCAGTAGAGTGCTGTGGAGTCACAGCTCAAAGCAACCTCAAACTCTTGAGCTCCAGTGATTCTCTTGCCTCTGCCTCCCAAGTAGCTGGGACTACAGGCGCCTGCCACAACGCCCAGCTATTTTTTTCTTGTAGTTGTCACTGTTGTTTGGTAGACCCAGGCCAGGTTCGAACCCGACAGCCCCAGTGTATGTGGCTGGTGCCCTAGCCTCTGAACTACAGGTGCTGAGCCCATACAGTGATCTTTTGAGAATGTATATCAAATCACACTATTCCTTGCTTAAAATCCTTCCCTTCAATGGGTTTCTTTGGTGCGATGGAATTGTTTTGGATTTAGATAAAGGTGCTGATGTTATCACAAAGATAACACTGCGAATGCACTCAATGCCACCAGATTGTTCACTATTAAATGGCTAATTTTATGTTACATGAATTTCACCTCAAGTTTTTAAAAAGTCCTTCAATGGCTTATCATTGCATTTAAAATAAAAACTTTCCTTACTATATTAATTAGGTTGAGATTTGGTTGCAAATTTTAGAAAGCAACAGGGACTTAAACAACATAGAAGTTTATTTCTCTTTCACATAAATATGAGAATAGTCCTTACCATTTAAGATATACATTGAATCCCCTGGGTTAAACATATTTGAAGGGCTGAGGTCTCTAACTAGTGCTGTTCTGCATGATGTAATCTTGGATATATCAAGCCACAGGATAGTACAATGTCTGGAAAAGAAGGACAGCAGATAAGTCAAATGAGGTTCAGGCAACAAATCTGTGACAATGACTTAGGCCTCCTTTGGCAGAACTAGCACAGACACAGCATCTGATGAACGAGCCATCCCCTCACCTTCATTCCTATCATCATCATCCCCCCAATAAGTAACTTTTTATTCATTTTCAAATTTATTTTATTTTATAAAAAGGAAACATGCTTGAGATGATCTTTTAAAACAATTCTTTTGGGGGTAAAAATTATAAACAGTTCGGAAATCAGAAGAAACAGAGCAATAACTTTCTATTTGGGGAGGAGAGAACACAACTATGCAAGCATTCCTTTGCTTCTTTTTTCTCTCTGCCACCCAAGTTCTATTTGTACTTGACAAAGCCAAACTAAACTTTTTTTGCCTTGTTAGGAACTGCAAGGATTTTTCCATTCTTCTTTTTTCCCAGGCCACAGCAGTCTTCCTCCAACATAGCTGCTTGACTTCAACCGTTCACCTTCATCCCATTGGATTTCTCCTCCCCATTTTCTCCAGAGAATATCATCTGAGTATATATTTCAATGCCAAAAGAATGAGAGAAATGTTTTTGTATCACTGATTACTACTCAGCAAAGCTCAAATGCTCCAGCATACAAAAAAGATTCTTTCAGATATGTTTTCATTTGGCTGAAACTATGCATCCATCCTTCCGCAGGAACAGTGGGAGGTAGCCTGCAGGATTAAGAAAATGCCAATGTTGGCATCTCAAATTGCTTTGATTTGTTGACTATTTCATTAATAGTTCTGCAATTCTTAGCATTTATGCTTCTGCAAAGGAAGAACACTTTAGCATGAAGAGCACGGTTCTTTCTTTCTTTTTTTTTTTTTTTGTTTTGTTTGAGACAGAGTCTCACTATGTTGCCCTTGGTAGAGTGCTGTGGTGTCACAGCTCACAGCAATCTCAAACTCTTGGGCTCAAGTGATCTTCTTGCCTCAGCCCCCCAAGTAGCTGGGACTACAGGTGCCTGCCACAATGCCTGGATATTTTTGTGTTGCAGTTGTCATTGTCGTTTGGCTGGCCTGGGCCTGGTTTAAACCCGCAAGCCTGGGTGTATGTGGCTGGCACACTACCCATTGAGCTACAGGCACTGCCAAGAGCACGGTTTCTGAAGCCAGCTGCTTAATCTGAGCCTGGCTGCTGTTTCACTGTCCCTCAGTTTACCATCCTGTTGAGATAGGAGACTGAGATATCCCAGTACATTCTAAATACAATACAAGTGCTAGCTATAGTCAAAAGCTAGCTATACATATATTGCCATGGATCAAATGAGAGGCAAAGCTGACACCATCCTGTGCTTATGAAGCTTGTTAGCTGTATGACTTAGACACAGGAGTTAACCAAAGACTTGGTTTAATTGCTTGTAATACAGTGTCTCCCCATAAGATTGTTATAAAAATCACATTAGGGCTCGGTTCCTGTGGCTCAATGGACTAAGGCACCAGCCACGTACACATGAGCTGGTGGGTTCGAATCCAGTCCAGGCCCACCAAACAACAATGACCGCTGCAACCAAAAAATGGCCAGTCATTGTGGCAGGTGCCTATAGTCCTAGCTACTTGGGAGGCGGAGGCAGGAGATTTGCTTGAGCCCAGGAATTGGAGGTTGCTGTGAACTGTGATGTCACAGCACTCTATCCAGGGTGACAGCTTGAGGCTCTGTCTCAAAAAAAAACCAAAAAAACACATTAGGTACACCAAGAAAAATGTTTAATACAGTGTATGCTGAATATTAAACATGCTGTAAGAGTTAATATTGTCCAGTAAGAAAAGCAAATAAATAAGCAACCTAAGGAACATAATAACTTCTGTTTCTGAAAGTTAGGCACTTGTCCCCAAGGCCAGATCAGAAGAACAGAATAAGGACAAGTGATTTGAGGAGATTTTTATTACTGATTTATATTACTAATGTGCCAGCAAATGAGAAAGCTGGTAGACTCTGGTCTTAAAGTACCAGCGTCCTGCTTCTGAGAAGAAATATTGAGTTTTTTAATGAGAGTGGTTCTGATTAATCCCATCTTCAGCTAAGACAAGCTCATGATCTCTACCCAGACAATTCCCTTGAGCCGTCCTCTGTGGCAGGAAGAACAAAGGACACTCTCCTGCCCGCCTGACCACTGGATGGATGTAGATTTTAGTTTCCTGAAAGAGTAAAGGGATATTGAAGAGACAGAAAACATTTTTCCACCCTTGTCCAGGCCATTTTCTCTGTTGCACATAAGAAAGGAGAAGTTCAGAGTGCCATAGGAGCACCCACCGAGATATTCAAATTGAGTCCTACTAAATTAGGAGTTAGCCAAATCAAAAAAGAAGGGGAAGAGAGTTTTTAGAAGGCCAGAGAAGGATCTCATCATCTTAAACTAAGAGAAGTTTAACATGGTAAGAGTGGGAACTGGGAGAGGCAGAGGAAAAAATGGAGTAGCATGCGAGATCAAATCATTACAGATCTTTCTCCTTCTCCTTCTCCTTCTTGAAACAGAGTCTCACTTTATCGCCCTTGGTAGAGTGCCTTGGTGTCACACAGCTCACAGCTACCTCCAACTCCTGGGCTGAGCGATTCTCTTGCCTCCGCCTCCCAAGTAGCTGGGACTACAGGCGCCCGCCACATGCCCGGCGATTATTTGTTGCAGTTTTGGCTGGGGCTGGGTTTGAACCCGCCGCCCTTGGTATATGGGGCCAGTGCCCTACTCACTGAGCCACAGGTGCTACCCAAGACCTTTTGTATTATTCTTGCAGTTGTATTTTATCCTGAGAAATGGGGAAAACAGGACACTATGCAATGGGCCTTTGCAAGAGAATGAGAAAACCAGAGGACATTTTATTTATTTATTTGTTTGTTTGTTTATTTTTCTTAGGCAGGGTCTCACTCTGTTGTCCTGGCGTCATTCTCATAGTTCACAATAATCTTCTCCTGGGCTCCAGAAATCCTCCTGCCTCAGCCTCCCAAATAGCTAGGACGATAGGCACCCACCACAATGCCTACTTTTTCTATTTCAGTAGAGATGAGATCTTGCTCAGGCTGGTCTTGAACTCCAGAGCTCAAGCAATCCACCCACCTCGATCTCCCAGAGTGCTAAAATTATAGGCGTGAATCACTGCGCCTAGCCTCAGGGGGCATTTAAGAAAGGGCCTGTGCAATGGAATGAAGGGACCAAAACTGGAGGCAGGAGACATCTTGGGAAACTGTGCTGGTGCTAAGTTGGGGATGGAAGGTGGTGACCTGTGACAGGCTGTGGACTCAGGATGGAGAGAGCTAGGATCCCTCCTTGATCCTGCTGCTCTGATGAGCACTTCATAACGTGTTTTCTCTTATGCATACAGAGTTCATGCGACCATTCCTTAGGCTCATCTCTGGCCATGTACTGTAGGGAGGACTGTCATTTGCCAGAAGGTGGTGCCACATCAGCAGGTGCTGGAGGAACATTCTAGTGTGTGGCAGCTTGGGTGCTCATTGTCTCCCACAGAGAGAACAATTCTTAATCAGATGTTGCTCCAGGCTTGTACCATTGGCTTTCCGCGCTGCCGTCTGGAGCTGCTCCCTGATACACCATGAGACCAGCAGTGACACAGAAATCATTAGGATGGCAGTTTTCCATCTGGAAGGTTAATGTTTACCTTCCCTAGAGGAAGAATACGAGCACATCTTCATAAAATCACATAATGAGTTACAAATTCATCACCTGACCATACACTATCCAACTATTTAAAAAATAATTTCTTAGAAATGACTTGGGTGTTTGGGAGAAGGGAGGGTATAAATTAGCTTTTTTATGGGAGCCCAGCCCCATCAAATTGCCTAATTCACCATCAGAGTACAGCATGGCTTAGAATACCTATGTAGAAGTTGTAAATTGTAATAAGATAAATAAGTAATAAACGTCTTATTCAAATAAAAGAATAAATGCATTTAAAGGTCCTTGGCCTCAACTGTTTTTCTCTTAAAAGCATTATGGGATTTGCCGAGGAAGGTGTTTTATGGTTTGTTTTGTTTTTATTTTTGTCCGAAGATCTGTGCAGAGCAGCCTCAAGCAAAATTTCAAACAAAGGAGGTGAACTGAGGCAGCATTTCCCTCTTCATTACTCACTACTCTTTGCATTCCCAGCCTGCTGTTGTCTTGAAAGCAGGAAAAGAAACAAACTACTTCACAATAAGACTTGAGCACAGGGTTTCTGAGTGTAAGGAGGACCTAATCCCAGGGATGCAAAGATGATCTCAGACTCGAAGGGCAGAGAGAAACTTGGTGAAACACATGCATTGGAAGTCCTAAAGGGAACGGGAGGTGGCACAAGTCAGATCAGCTTCGGTCAAGGGCAGTGTCCGATCTGAGAGCCATGGAGAAGTCTTCCTCCTTTCCAGCCTTCCTCTGTGCAGCTTAACCACTAACTTCTTGAACACTCCAAAGCTTTAACTTCAGATCTGTATTTATTTTTATTTATTTATTTATTTTTTAGAGATGGGGTCTCACTCTTGCTCAGGCTGGTCTTGAACTCCTCAGCTCAAGCAATCCACCGGCCTCAGCCTCCCAGAGTGCTAGGATGACAGACACGAGCCACTGCGCTGGGCCTCAGATCTTTAATTGCAACTGCTACAGCAAGTTTCCCTCTGTGCCACTTATGTGAAAAAGACCCTTAGCCAGAGCAAGGTTAAATCAAACCATTACTAGGAACTACTCCGAACTAATAAACTTGCAAATATTTCTCTTTCTGAAAACAATGTCCTTAAACCTATACCGGTTCCTGAAGTTCCTGGCCTGAAGTTCCTGGAGACCTCAGCCTTCATTGACCCTTTTTCCAAGTCTCAGCCCTTTCTAGCTTCAGGGACTCACTGGTCTAACCTGAATTTCTCCTGCTCATTCACTGAGTTAAGTTTATTAGATTTCTACTTTATGCCAAACATTGTTCCACCCTAGTTGTTCTCAATGTTAGCTGTTCACTGGAATCATTCAGAGTTTTGAAGACAAACACTTTTTTTAAAACACTGTGCTTCTAACATCTAGAGATTTTAATTTATTTGATCTATAGTGTAGCTTAGGTATAAGGAATTTTTAAAGCTTTCTAGGTGATTCTAATCCACAAATAAGGTTAAGGACCACTGCTCCAGGAACTGGAGATATAGCAATGAAAAGACAACTAAGGCAGAGCTTCTTCTATCAAGTGCAAATTCTATTCCTCCTAGTATTATCAGCTGCCTCAACTTCCTCGCCAGCCTGTCCTACCACAGCTGCTCCTCCAGGCCTTGATCTTAGATGAAAACATCCAACCACTGTCTCTACTCGGGGACCCAGGTGTCCTGGCACAGCTGTGTTCATCATGCGACTCCGCGGACAGGCTTCATTACAAATGCATGAGCTGGGCAGCACCTGTGACTCAGTGAGGAGGGCACTGGCCCTGTATACTGAGGGTGGCGGGTTCGAACCCAGCCCTGACCAAACTGCAACAAAAAAATAGCTGGGCATTGTGGCAGGTGCCTGTAGTCCCAGCCACTCGGTAGGCTGAGGCAAGAGAATCACATAAGCCCAGGAGTTAGCGATTGCTGTGAGCTGTGATGCAACAGCACTCTACCCAGGGTGGCAAAGTGAGTCTCTGAGTCAAAAAAAAAAAAAAAAGAAAAAGAGAGATGATAAATTTTGCCACTTGATTGCTTATGCTTCCATAAACATTTCAATTCTTTCTTTCTTAAGCCCTTATCAAGACCCTGACCTCTTTACTCTCAGTTGTTAACTCAACCTCTTGTGTAATAAAGAAAACAGGAGTTACGGTGGTGACTGCCTCCATGCTTTTCCTCTCCCTGTCCATCTCACATCACACCGCTTCTGTTGCCATCTGGATATCTTTCTTTTTGAGACAGAGTCTTACTATGTCACCCTCAGTAGAGTGCGATGATGTCACAGCTCACAGCAACCTAAAACCCTTGGGCTTAAGTGATTCTCTTGCCTCAGCCTCCCAAGTAGTTGGAACTACAGGCACCTGCCCACAATGCCCAGCTCTTTTTCTGTTGCAGTTGTCATTGTTGCTTAGCTGGCCTGGGCTGGATTCCAACCCACCAGCCTCAGTGTATGTGCTACGGGTGCCGAGCCATCTTTTTACTTTTTCATTCTCTCTTCTCCACTCTTTACGGATGTGCTCAACCATCTGCCTGCTGAATCTGCTTCAAATCATTCCATTTCCTCTGTCTCCTTCCACTGACCTGTATTTTGAAAGAATTCTCTAACCCTACAGCTTCCAGCTCCCTTTCTCCACTTAATCCTCTTGAGTTGGCTTCCACTGCTATCACTGTCCAGCAGTTCTTTCCAGTTTCTCCATGTCACAGCACTCAAAGAAAACTATTATATTTATTTGACATCAGAAGACAACAAACCAAGTCACTTTAGCTGCTGCTAGGCATGGCAGGGCTGAGGGGCCTATCTTCAGCTCACCTGTAATTGCTCATGACTCACCAGCCTGCCTTGGCATACCAGGGAGGAAGGTTTGCTCCACTAAGCTGTCTTGGCAAGGGACACAATGACCACATTGGCAAGAGCAACGTCTGCTTCTCTGTCCTCATCTGCTATATAGTTCATTGACCATGAAGTTAAAATATGGCCCCTGTTTGGTCAAGACAATGTGGATTGGAGGCCAGAAACTAGGGGGAGATAAAAACAGGCTACTTTCTTTTTCTACCTCTTTGATCAAAGCCCAGTTACTTAGAAGAGATCTATCATTAACAGGCAATGCTGGGAATCCCAGGTCATATTACATGGCCAGAATTGGCCACCATAACAAGCAAAGAGTCCCAGAGTCTTAACTGGCTAAATAATTGGTAAGTTGTGACACTCAAGAATCATTTGTGGGCTTGGCGCCTGTGGCTCAATGGGCTAGGGCTCCAGCCACATACACCTGAGCTGGTGGGTTCGAATCCAGCCCGGACCCGCCAAACAACAATGACGGCTGCAACCAAAAAATGGTCGGGCATTGTGGCAGGCGTCTGTAGTTACAGCTACTTGGGAGGCTGAGGGAAAAGAATCGCTTAAGCCCAAGAATTTGAGGTTGCTGTGAGCTGTGACGCCACAGCACTCTACTGAAGGCAACATAGTGAGACTCTATGTCACAAAAAAAAAAAAAGAAAGAAAAAAGAATCATTGGTGTATTACTGTACCCCTAGAATGTTCTCACAAATTAATTCTAAGTAATTGATATCCTAAACACAGATTATCTGCAAGTTCTGAGGAGTGGCTATTTCGGGGAGTTTTGCATTACGAATCTTAGCATGATTTTTGTCACATGGCGTTTGTGTATTTACTTGGGATTTTCTAGGAAATCCCTGCATAACTATTTATCTTACTTTCATTTTAGTTTCTTTTTCTTCTAATTGCCCCTTACTGTAAAGGTAAGGTTTGGATTTACGAAAGAACATTTTTCTCACCAAAATAAGAAGAAATAGAACAATAGCATCTTGGCATACCACAATGTACCTAAGTTGTCTAGAAATTGGTGCAGTGGGAGGGGTGTGGAAAAAGTGATTGCTTAAGTTAAATTCTGAGGCTATGGCCTCTTCTATTTGCATTATTTTCCCTAACCCCACCTGAGCTAGGGATGCTGGAATTGACTGCTTTAGAAATACCTTATCATAAACTCACTTGGCTTGGACTCCCAAAACACCCTAGAGAATTGCACTGGGTAATCAGCAGCACTCATCCCCGCCCAGATCCATGCACCGCCCTTCTCTGCCCTGTTCACTCTCCCTGGACACAGACTCCTCACTGACTACAGTACCCAGGGCTCCTTGCCCCCGGGTTCAGGTCAGTCAGTCGGAGGCACCAGGAAGAAACCTGAGAGCGTGAGGAGGGAGAGATCAGGATACTTGTGCTTCTCATTGGTCTCTCTTTTGCTATAGGTCTGAGCAGACACATTCCTCCACCCAAGGCCACAGCTGCTGTCTGCCTACTCCATTTCCCGTTCCAGCTCTCATCAGCTCTGGAAATATCTTTCTCTCCCTTGTCCTTCAGGCCTAAAAGTGGTAGTGGCCTCCCAGTGTCCCTGGGTTCTTCATCATTTCTCGTTGCATCTTTGTACTGGCCCCTCTCCAAGTCACCCTTTATAAATAGTCCCTTTATTAAACTCTTTTTAGTTAAACTCTTAGAGTATGCCATCTTTTCTCTGCCAAGATCTTGACTATATGAGTACATGTATAACTATATGCCTGTGGTTCTGCATTTCAATGAATGTAATTACTATTATTCCAGGTTTTTCACTTAACTTATGCTAGTTATGTGGTTATCTACAACTTAAATTACCTAACATGTAGGAGGGGCAGTGGGAAGCCAGAAGCTAGCCCTTTGGCACTGCCAGAGACAATACAAACCGGTTCTAAAAGGATTGGCATGTTTCCCGTGAGTTGAGTTGAAAACATTTGAAAATAAATGTGAAACAAGTACATGAAGTTTTAATTTACTTTTTTTTTTTTTTTGAGACAGAATCTCACTTCATTGCTCTTGAAAGTGCTGTGGCATCACACAGCTCACAGCAACCTGCAACTCCTGGGCTTAAGTCATTCTCTTGCCTCAGCCTCCCAAGTAGCTATGACTATAGGTGTCTGCCACAATGCTCGGCTATTTTTTTTGTTGCAGTTTGGTCAGGGCTAGTTTTGAACCCACCACCCTTGGTATATGGGGCCGGCGCCCTTCTCACTGAGCCACAGGCGCCGCCCTGAAGATTTAATTTACTTCCAGATGAAATATGATCCTATTATGATCAGTGTGACTCTGTTGTGTGTCTCTTATTTTCCCAATTGTATTGAGAACACCGTGAAACCAGGATTTGATGCTGCACCTTTGTCTTCCTTATAAAACTCAGCAATATAGTAATTGCTTGACAAATATTTAGGGGATAGATGGATCAAAATAGGGGGAAAGTGCAATTACTCGACTGTATCTACTGAGTAGCAGCAGGTTGCTAATGGAGGAATGTGGAATATGTAACCATAAAAGAAGAGAAATTCGCTCTTTTAAATTTAATAAAAAAAAAAAAAGTAAATATAATGAATGAAACCAGGCCAGAGGAAGAGAGGGTTAAACGAAGGACAAGACTAATTTAGGAGAACAGCTAGAAAGGGCAAGGTCAGGAGAGGATAAAGAATGCCAGGTTGGGTGTGTCTATGAGGGTAAGGTATAAAGTCGGGAAATTAAACAGAAAACATTGGATTTTTGAAAGCACAAAAGGAAATAAATGGGTTTTTTAAAAATAATGATAGGCAATTACTTTCTTTTAAATCTTTAAGCATTTGATATTAACTACTGAATGTAGACTGAGCAGTCATAGAAACTTAATTAAGAGAATGTTATAAAGATGTAATAAATAAATTAATGGCATATGAAAGCACTCTGGATTCTTTTCAGTAACACCATTAGTACAAATGTAAGGTGTTATTTCACATTGAATTTATAGGTTGTATATACAATATATACTTTAATGGCCACTGTCTGAAAACAAGCTCAGGAAAGTTGAAGAGGCTGAGGAGAAGGCAAAGATTTTAATCTATTATTACTCATGTTTTACATCTCTTTATGCCTGACCACATTAACTATCAGGAAGTTGTAAAGATGATTTATGTAGTATTTATTACATATTTGAGGTCGCTGACTGGGTACTTTCATAGGGAAAGCACAGCACTGGACAATTATTTCCTTCTCTTCATTATGGAAAAGATTTGCATAAACAAGCAGACTGCGCACATTTCTTCTTGAACATTTCAGTTTGAACTAATAGCTGGGAAGTCAGGTCTGCCCAAAGTTAGCATGCCCTCTGGCAACATCACCCTCCTTTATATTGTAAATAAGGGGGAGAAAAGTCCGTTTTAATTTGCAGTTCAAGTCCTGTTAGGAAAGGCAAGTTGGAGTGTGGAGATCTAATCATACGGAGTGCCCTAATAAACTGGGCAGAGAAGCTGCCTGTGCACTTCTCCCTGGAAGGATTCTTAGGAAACTGGCAAGTCCAGGCAATGCTGCTCCAGGATGATCGCCCTGGGAATCAAATCCTTGTCAACATGCAGTCCTCCTTTTCTTTGCTGCTGATTAATTTTCTGAGATGTGTGTTCCCACTACCCTCCGAGAGACTGTCAGAACTGTCCCTGCCATGTCTCATGTGGCCCCCATACTTTCCCCTTTATGGTGGATGTGAGGGTCGTACATTAAAGACAAAGCAATCTCAAAGCTGGCCAGTCAAGCATACACACGGAATCCCAGGGGCTAGGACAGCCCTCACTCGTGGTTCAAGCACTACATTCCCCTGAGTGGTGGGTATCTGTGCTCTTCTCTCTGACCACCTGCTCCACCCACAGGTGTATATGATCCAGGTAGACCCCATGGCCTCCTTACTTGATGAGCAGAGTGTGGCCCAGTCTCTATCCCCTACCCCTCCTGGAATCTCTTTCTCAGTCTTCCCCAAGAACTTGCTCAGTACTTTTTCACCTTTTTTCTCCCACCCCTGTTCTCATATTTGTCCTAGTTTGTTATTTATTACCAGGAATATCTAGGTGTAGGAGGTTAATGATGTTTAGATCCTGAGGGCGGGGAAAGGCAGGGGTCCTCATACTAGTTTGGACTCCAAAAGGAAAAGCAAACGTAAAATGAGACTGCTTGCACCACCAGCCAAGATTATTCTCCTTTTGACAAAACTGAACTTTAAGTAAGTCTCCATCTCAGCCTTGAGTCGCATTACATAAGATTCCTTCCATTGCACTAGCTTTGAGAATGGCTGTCAGCTCTGGAAATGGTAGCAGGTGGGTTCAGGAGGAAAACTTTCCTGCTTCTTACACCGGAGTTTGCCCATCCTGCGGCCATACACTGCTTTCCACAATCCCCGCCCAACTCTACCCGTCCCTCCCTCACCCTTCTCAGGTGTCTCCTCAATTCCCTCCTTCAGGATCACATACTCTCTTGCACACTCCCTAAGCTAGACACAGAAAGACAGATGCATGACCTAACTCACATAGAGTCTGAAAAAAGGGCTGAGGGTGATGTTGATCAAAGTTTGCTCAGACTTTCAGCATGAGTGGGGATGAGTGTGTTCATTTGATTGTGATCATCATTACACAATGTATAGATACATCAAATCACATTGCACACTTTGAATTTATACAGTCTTCATTTGGCAATTAAATATTCAAAAAGGAGACATGATAGGATGGCGCTCGTAGCTCAGTGGGTAGGGTGCCGGCCACCTACACCGAGGTTGGTGGGTTCAAATCCAACCCGAGCCAGCTACATAAACAACGGCAACAAAATATCTGGGCATTGTGGTGGGCATCTGTAGTCCTAGCTACTTGGAGGCTGAGGCAAGACAATTGTTTAAGTCCAAGAGTTTGTTGCCGTTAGCTGTGACACCATGGCACTCTACTGAGGGTGACATAGGGAGACTCTCAAAAAAAAGAAAAGGAGAGATAATACATTTTTCCACTTGATTGCTTATGTTTCCAAATTCTTCCATTACACCAATTCACATGTTCTGCGGTGACTTCAGGATCTCTGGGCTATTGATCCCACTGCTTTCCCTTCTCACCCTGTCTCCTTGATGCCGCCCTAGACTCCCTCCTGCCCTCGTCCATCTATTCCACCCCATTCTCCCTCCTGCCCTCGTCCATCTATTCCACCCCATTCTCCCTCCTGCCCTCGTCCATCTATTCCTCCCCATTCTCCCTCCTGCCCTCATCCATCTATTCCACCCCATTCTCCCTCCAGTCCTCGTCCATCTATTCCACCCTAGACTCCCTCCTGCCCTCGTCCATCTATTCCACCCCAGACTCCAACCTACCTTCGTCCATCTATTCCTCCCTAGACTCCCTCCTGCCCTTGTCCATCTATTCCACCCCATTCTCCCTCCTGCCCTCGTCCATCTATTCCTCCCCAGACTCCCTCCTGCCCTCGTCCATCTATTCCACCCCATTCTCCCTCCTGCCTTTGTCCATCTATTCCTCCCCAGACTCCCACCTACCTTCGTCCATCTATTCCACCCCATTCTCCCTCCTGCCCTCGTCCATCTATTCCTCCCCATTCTCCCTCCTGCCCTTGTCCACCTATTCCACCCCATTCTCCCTCCTGCCCTTGTCCATCTATTCCACCCCATTCTCCCTCCTGCCCTCGTCCATCTATTCCACCCCATTCTCCCTCCTGCCCTCGTCCATCTATTCCTCCCTAGACTCCCTCCAGCCCTCGTCCATCTATTCCTCCCATAACCCCATTTCTTGTGTTTCTACCCAGGTGGCTGAGTGCTGCTGGAAAACACTCTTGGTATTTCTGTGGTGCTGACTTTGCTTCAGCCTTTAGTACCATTTTAGTACCTTTTAAACCATTTCTCTAGTCAGCTCCTGTTCATAGTCTCCAGAATGGTTATTTCAAACTGTTTCCACTATTTCTACATCTTCCAATCTGTTCCACTTCCTTATTCTCAGCTGATGATGTCAATTTGTGGTTGACAGAATGCACCCGAAAGTTGTCCACACCCAAATCCCTGAAACCTAAGAATGCATTGTACTACACGGCGAAAGAACTTTGAAGATGTAATTCAGATTATAGACTTTAAATAGCAAGATTAGTCTGGATAGGTGGGCCCAACTTAATCCTATGACGCTTTAAAAGCAGAAAACGTTCTCCAGCCACTGCAGAGGGGTGTGACAGGGGAAGAGAGAAAGATTCCAAGTGTGAAAGGATTGCCCACACTGTTACTGGATCTGAGACAGATGCCTTTAGGAGCTAAGGGTGTTAGGACAGCTGACAAGGTGTTAGGAGTTGATCCTGTAGCTACTAGCAGCTAGATTCTGCCAACCATTAGAATGGGCTTAGACACTTGCTAGAGCTTCCAGCTGACCAGCACCTTGATTTTGGCTCTGTGAAACCTGGAGATCAGAAACCATCTGTAGGACTTCTGACTTGCAGAACTGTGCAATCACACAATTGTGTTGGTCCAGGCTGGTAAGTTTGTGATCACTTTTTTGTTTGTTTCTTTGTTTGTTTGAGACAGAATCTCACTTGGTCACCCTCAGTAGAGTGCTGTGGCATCATAGCTCACAGCAACCTCCAACTCCAGGGTTCAAGAGATCCTCTTGCCTTAGCCTCCCAAGTAACTGGGACTACAGACACTTGCCACAATGCCCAGTTATTTTTTAGAGATGGTGTCTCACTTTTGCTCAGGCTGTTTTCAAACCCGCCTGGAGGCAATCCATCTGCCTCAGCCTCCCAAGTGCTGCAATTACAGGCATGAGCCCCACGCCCGCCCATGATAACTTGTTATAGCTGCAGGTGAAAACTGATACATATCTCCTAATTAACAGAAAAATGGGAACATAGAAAGCAACTTGTTCAACTTTCTATAAGGAGTCTATGAACACAGACGCACCACTCTCATGCTTTTCTCTTTTCTTTGCCTCCCCTGTTGTATTGGAGTTGTTTCTTCTCATCTCTTCTACTTGTGACCCCCAACCCCTGGGCTGGGGACTGGTACAAGTTGTAGCCTGTCAGGAACTGGGCTACACAGCAGAAGGTGAGCAATGGGCAAGTGAGTGAAGCCTCGTCTGTCACTGTCCCCATCACCTCCTCATGGGACTAATTGCAAGAAAACAAGCTCACGGATCCCACTGATTCTGCGTTATAGTGAATTGCACAATTATTTCATTATATTTTTTAATGTAATAATAATAGAAATAAAGTGCACAATAATTGTAATCCACTTGACTCATCCCAAAACCATTCCTCCCACCCAGTCCCTGGCAAATTTAATTTCCATGGAACCAGTCCCTGGCACCAAAAAGGTTGGGGACTGCAATCTTTGACCAATGCCTCTTTCTGTGTTCTGGATATTTTCTGGATATTATTCCCTTCTGAGGTGTCTATTGACTGTCCTCCCCATTGTCTCTCTCCTCAGCATCTTCTTCACCAAGTCTTTCCCATCAGCATCCAGTCGTGGACAAGACCTTCCCACACCCCTCTAATTTCTGCTTCCTCGCTCTTTCCTTTTATGGATGGTCATTTACACAGATGTCGTCATATTATTACACCCCTGCTCTAACCAGGAGGAAGCCAAGTTAAAGAGGCTCAGGACAGAGCTGCATCCTAAATATTATGTTACAGAAATATTTGTTCCACCTTTATTCTGTGAGAATGGCAAGTGATAGATTTTTTGTTAATAAAAATGTGCACTAAAACAGGGATTCCTTTACTAACTTAAACCGGACAAAAGAGAAACACTACTGAGAGAAGGGAAGAGGTAAAATTTTCCCGACTTCTCTCAATTCTTGTTCTCACTTTGGTTTTAATTTGCTAGTTTCATTTTTTTTTTTTTTTTTTGAGACAGAGCCTCAAGCTGTCACCCTGGATAGAGTGCTGTGGCATCACAGCTACAGCAACCTCCAATTCCTGGGCTCAAGTGAGTCTCTTGCCTCGGCCTCCTGAGTAGCTGGGACTACAGGCATCCCCCACAACGCCCAGCCATTTTTTGGTTGCAGCCGTCGTTGTTTGGCGGCCCGGGCTGGATTCGAACCTGCCAGCTCAGGTGTACGTGGCTGGTGCCTTAGCCCATTGAGCCACAGGCGCCAAGCCTAGTTTCATTTTTTATTGTATTTTATTGTTATTACTTTTGAGACAGAGTCTCATTCTGTCACCCTTGGTAGAGTGCCTTGGTGTCACAGCTCACAGCAACCTCCAACTCTTGGCTTAGGCGATTCCCTTACCTCAGCCTCCTGAGTAGCTGGGACTAAAGGCGCCTGCCACAACATCCAGCTTTTTTTTTTTTCTTTTTTGCAGTTTGGCTGGGGCGGGGTTCGCCACCCTCGGTATATGGGGCCCAGTGCCCTACTCACTGAGCCACAGGTGCTGCCCAGGCTGGGTAGTTTAAACAACTGAAATTTACTTTCTGTTCTGGAGGTTAGCTGTTCAAGATCAACAAGACAGCAGGACGGGTTCTCCTGCAGCCTCCCTCCTGGCCTTGCACATG
Source organism: Arctocebus calabarensis (assembly GCA_963573935.1). Taxonomy (NCBI): domain Eukaryota; kingdom Metazoa; phylum Chordata; class Mammalia; order Primates; family Lorisidae; genus Arctocebus; species Arctocebus calabarensis. The sequence goes on from CAUYON010199088.1 coordinate 16,080, forward strand.
GCTGACTTCTTGCTGCATCCTCACAGCCTCTTCTCTGTGCACGCAGCTCTGGTGTCTATGTGTCCAATTCCTCTTCTTATAAGGACATCAGCCCGACTGGACTAGGGCTCACCCAAACAGCCTTATTTGAACTTAATACAGTCACATTTTGAGTACTGGGGATTAAGGCTTCAACATATGAATCTGGTGAGGCTGGGGTGGTGGTGGTGCATAATTCCACCCGTTAGAGTAACCCACCAGCAGTTTACACACAGCTGTGTCACTCCCTTGCTTTCTCTCTTTCCCCATCTTTTATGGGAGGAGTTGTTTCTTCTCATTGCTTCCATCTGTGTTGTTGGACGCTATTTCCTCCTAACTTCTCATGAACCTCAACTTTTTTTTTCCTTTTGGTTCCGGAGGGTTTTTTAAAATTTCAAATTAATATGAGGGAAGAAATTTTTAGGTTACATTGTTCTCACTTCCAAGGTAAAGTTCAAGTTGTAGAGAGCCCCTGGCCCTGGGAGGTGTGCTGAATACCTTCTCATTGTGCACATGAGGTGAGATCCTGACAAATGCCCTCCTTCTCCCCAATTGTCCTCTCCTCTTCTCCTCCCTTCACCCTTCTCACTCTTCCCCTTATTAGGCTGTATTTGTGTTTTGTCATTTGTATCAGTGTGTTTATATATTGGTTTCATAATAGTATAGAGTACATTGGATACCTTAGGGAATTCTCAAGAACTAAAAGTTAACTTTCCATTTGATCCCGCAATCCCATTATTAGGTATCTACCTGGAAGAACAAAAATCTTACCACAAAGACATTTACACCAGAATATTTATCACAGCTCAGTTCATAATTGCCAAATCATGGAAGCAACCCAAAGGCCCATCAACCCATGAATGGATTAACAAATTGTGGTGTACTTATACCATGGAATACTATTCAGTTAAAAAAAGATGGGAACTTCTTTTAAAGACAGACTTTCCCTCTGTTGTTCCAGGCTAGAGTGCCTAGCTTACAGCAACCTCAAACTCCTGGGTTCAAGCAATCATCCTACCTGAACCTCCCAAGTAGCTGGAATTACAGGTGCCCATCATGATACCCAGGAAATTTTTCTATTTTTAGTGGAGATCGCTCTCACTTTTCCTTGGGCTCGTCTCAAACTCCAGGGCTCCAGGGTCCTCCTGCCTTGGTCTCTCAGAGTGTTGGGATTATAGGCGTGAGCCACTGTCTGGCAGGAATCTTGACTCTTATCATCCTCCCCTTGTCTCTATCCCTCTCTCCCTTTTCACTGATTCCCTCCCATTAGCATTTCATCAATTTTAGAACACTTTCATCACCTCAGAGAGAAACCCTATATGCATTAGCGTCTAGGAAGCCAACTCACTGTGGCCCGTTCTTACCCTAATCCGGCAGGGTTCTACCCCCGCCACAACATCACCAAACTTCCTTTGGTTAAGGTCAACAAAGGCCTCCAAGTCACCAAATCCAATGGACTTTTTTTTTTTTTTAAACAGTAACCTTGTTCTCGCAAAAAGGACTTTTGTAGTCTTTATTTTACTTCTCTCTCAGGAGCATTTGATATAAATGACCATTCCATCTTTCACAAAAAGATACTTTTCCTTAATGCCACATTCTTCTAGTTTTCTCTGATTGTGTACTTTTGACCTCGTTTGCTGTGTTCTCCTTCTATCCCCAGGCTATCATGTTGGGTTCTCCCTAGGAACTTTTCTCACTCTTACCAGGCCATTCCATTTTTTCACGGCTTCCATTATTATATGCTGACTATTCTCCAGTCCATGCCTCTTTTTCTGAGTTCCAGACCAGTATCAATGGCTCACTTTACATCTCCATTTATACATCTCACATCTCAAACTCATCAGGTGTAAAACTTAGCAGGCTTCAAACTCATCATCTTGCCTCCAAACCTGAAAAGAGTGAGGAAAGATCCCAGGGAGAAGCCAACATTGTAGGGTGGGGAAAGAAGGGGAACACAGTAAATGAGGTCAAAAATACACAACCAGGCTCGGCGTCTATAGCTCAGCGGCTAGGATGCCAGCCACATACGGTGGAGCTGGTGGGGTGGAATCCAGCCGAGGCCGGCCAAACAACGACGACAACAACAGCAACAATAGCTGGGTGTTGTGGCAGGCACCTGTAGTTCCAGCTACTTGGGAAGCTCAGACAAGAGGATCACTTAAGCCCAAGAGTTGGAGGTTGCTGTGAGCTGTGATGCCACAGCACTCCACTGAGGGTGACACAGTGAGACTCTGTCTCAAAAAAAAAAAAAAAAAGACCAACAAAAAATACAAACTTGGCTACATAGTATTCCATAACAAGGAGTTACCCCATATTCCCTAAGACTTGTTTATTTGTTCATTTATTTATTCACTCACTCAATGATTGCGTGCTAGGTAATCCACTGTGTTGGCTGCCAGGAAAAATAAGGAATGCTGCAATAAACATGCAAATTTTTCAAAAGATTTCCCATTGCTGAGACTTATGTTTGAGGTGCACTTGGTGATTCTTACATAAACAACCAGGGGAGCAGCACCTGTGGCTCAAAGGAGTGGGATGCTGGCCCCATATGCTGGAGGTGGCAGGTTCAAACCCAGCCCTTGCCAAAACTGCCAATAAATAAATAAATAACAACCAGGGGCACAAAGTGGGAACTCAATAAAAATTAGTTGGTATGTTTTTGGTATGTCCAGACCAGGAGAAGTTATAAGAGGAGCTAATACCATAGATATACTTTCCTAACTTCAGTATGTTTTATCAAACCAAAGAAATATCTATAAAACTTAGCTTACAGTGTGCACTGATTTAGAGAAGATGACAGACAAGAACACGCTTACATATCAGCTCTTTTTTCTCCCTTAGAGCATTGGGCACCATTATTTATTTATTTATTTACTTTTGAGACAGAGCCTCAAGCTGTTGCTCTAAGTAGAGTGCTGTGACATCACAGCTCACAGCAACCTCCAACTCCTGGGCTTAAGCAATTCTCTTACCTCAGCTTCCCAAGTAGCTGGGACCACAGGCGCTGGCCACAACATCCAGCTATTTTTTAGGTTGTAGTTGTCATTGCTGTTTGGCGGGACCAGGCTGGATTCAAACCTGCCAGCTCTGGTGTATGTGGCTGAAGCCTTAGCTGCTTAAGGCTATACCTGTAGCTGAGCCTCATTGGCACCATTATTATTATTATTGTAATTATTATTTTTTTTTGTAGAGACAGAGTCTCCCTTTATCGCCCTCGGTAGAGTGCCGTGGCATCACATAGCTCACAGCAACCTCCAACTCCTGGGCTTAGGTGATTCTCTTGCCTCAGCCTCCCAAGTAGCTGGGACTACAGGCGCCCACCACAACGCCCGGCTATTTTTCTGTTTTGCAGTTTGGCCGAGGCCAGGTTTGAACCCGCCACCTTCAGCATATGGGGCCGGCGCCCTACTCACTGAGCCACAGGTGCTGCCCCTATTGTTATTTTTTTTTTGAGACAGATTCTCACTATGTCAGCCTGGGTAGAGTGCTGTAGGGTCACAGCACATAGTAACCTCAAATTCTTGGGCTTAAGCAATTCTCTTGCCTCAGCATCCCAAATAGCTAGGACTATAGGTGCCCGCCACAACAACCAGCTATTTTTTTACTTTTTGTTGCAGTTGTCATTATTGTTTTAGCAGGCCCAGGCCAGGCCCAAACCTGCCAGCTCGGTTTGGTGTATGTGGCTGGAGCCCTACCCACTGAGCTACAGGCGCTGCTGCCACCATTATTTTTGAAAGGTAACAATTTATGAATTTAGACAATTTTGATGTATTATAACGACAAAGAGTGCAGCTAAAAAACAAAATACAAAAAAAAGCACTTCTTTTCTGTGAGATGCCACCATTTTTCAAAACAGAAATTAAAATGAATAATTTGCTTTCTCATGCTGACAATGAATAGATTGAAAAAAATTCATGCAATTCATTCGCAATTTTCTTTTCTTTTTTTTCTTTGTTTTGGGATAGAGCCTCAAGCTGTCACCCTGGATAGAGTGCTGTGGCATTACAGCTCACAGCAACCTCCAATTCCTGGGCTCAAGCGAGTCTCTTGCCTCCGCCTCCCGAGTAGCTGGGACTACAGGCGCCCGCCACAACACCCGACCATTTTTTGGTGGCAGCCGTCATTGATGTTTGGCGGGCCCGGGCTGGATTCAAACCCGACAGCTCAAGTGTACGTGGCTGGCGCCTTAGCCCATTGAGCCACAGGCTCCAAGCCATCATTCACAATTTTGATTGTATATTTACTCTGGATTATTTAAGTCATGTAATAAAATGACCTAATTATTCATTTCACAATATTTAAACTGAGGTTCAATAGTAACCACAAATTCAAAACTGTCCATTAAGCAGCCTTCTGTACAGAGACCTATGATATGGGCACAAGGCAGATAGGCTGGCAGGCTTTGTACAGTGCTTTTTGACCTCATCTGGGTACATAGGCCAAAAAGCCCACAACAACATCTGAGATCTGTAGAAAATTTTATTTATACACATCTCCATGATGACCAAATGTTTGGGTCATGAAATAAAACATTCACCCAAACTTGCCTATATGTGGCTACACATTTGAACAGGGTCACTCTGTCTTACTCTTGGACAGAATATCCAAACTTCAGAATTATATCTGTGGTTCTCTATAAAAACTGTTGTTTTGAATTTCTACGCATTTTGCAACCTAGCAAACCAGTCCATTTGCTATTGACTTTTGGGCAAAATTCTTGGGCTTTGTATAATTGAAAACAAGCTCCTTAGTGAAAAGGAAGAATAAACCGTAGATAAACAAATTTCAATTGGTATTCTTTTCTGGGTCCTTACCTTCCTGTAGCTTTAAATGAGTGTATTTTCCATAGCAATGATGTTGAGCCTTTGGTTAATTTTAGGACCATTTTCATTTGAGGGAAATTTTCTGAATTGTGACACCTTACAGTGGTTGATTTGGGGATTGCTCTGTATGTTTTTTTCGGTTCCCATCATGTTCATTAACCAGAGACAAATGATTTAAACCAAGCTTCTCATTTTTGTTGATTTTACAGAAGCATCCATAAACCAGTGTTATGTCCTACACATAATCTCCCTGTCCAGAAGTAGAAATTCACACAAAACATTTCTGTTAACCAATTCAATGAAGATTTGGCCAAATTCCCTCGGATTAACCATTCTAGTCAGAATGTCTTGAGTTTGCCTCGTTTACTGGGAAATCGTCCAGCAGGTGTACGAATAGCAACTGCAAGAGAAAGTAGAGTTTTGAGCATTTTTTTTTTTTGAGACAGAGTCTCACTTTGTCGTGGTAGAGGGCCGTGGAGTCATAGCTCACAGCAATCTCAAACTCTTGGGCTCAAGCGATTCTCTTGCCTTATTCTCCCAAGTAGCTGGACTACAGGAGACCTCCACACGCCAGGCAATTTTTAGAGAGGGGTTCTCTAGGCTGGTCTCAAATCTGTGAGCTCAGGCAATCCATCTGCCTTGGCCTCCCAGAATGTTGGGATTACAGGCGTGAGCCACCGTCCCCGGCCAAGCTTTGACCTCAACTCCTTCTAAAAACATAACTAATGAGAGGTTCGAAGAAACCAGACACAGCTGCCTGGTGTCCCAAAAGCTTCGGAAAAGCCAGTATTTAGTTAAGGAAAAAATTACTTTTTCACTGTTTATTTTGGTTCCGGTTTCTAATCCTTAAAGAGAAACAAATCGATTAACAGGTCAAAGGATTAGGCACGGAAGGAAAGGTATCCTTAACGTCAGTAGCTTGGAGCGCGCTCCCGGCTCACACCCGGAGTTGCCACCTTGCGGACTAACGACTACCCTCTCCAGGCAACGCTGTGAGGTTTGGAAACCCACCTTTTTAACGTAGGCCCGGGCAACACCCTCTGACTCAACTCCGGGTCCCAAGCCCACTCCCATCGCGGTCAGGAAGCAGTTTCCAAAACTGGCGACGCGCGGGGGTGGGGGATCCCTTCCCAGCCCCACCCCTGAAAGTTGCTGGGAGTGGCAGCTCAAGTACTTTCTTAGATCGATCCGTCACCGCTCCGGGAGGTCAGCTCCAGGCCCTTAGCCTTTCCTGCGGGCCTGCCAAGCCCCTCCTTCGCGGCACCTTTAATGGCCTGGAGAGGGGAGGGTAGGCAGGGATTGTCTTCTTAAGAAGTCGCACCGGTTTTTCGGACTCCGCTCTGCGTCAGGAGAGCCACAGCAGCCGGAGCGGGCGCTGCCGCCACGGGCCGACGGGTGAGTCACTGTTTGGAAATGGAGGGGGCGGGCGAGGGTGAGAGAGAATGAATGATGTCAGGAGCGCGCAGGGCGCGGGCCGCGCGCGGCGGGCGGGGAGAGCGGGAGCGGGGCCGCGGTAAACACCGAGCGCCACGCCGCGCCGCGCAGCGCCGCGGGCCGACTGGGGCGGAGAGACCCCGCCCTCGGCCGCCCGGAACCCGGCCCGTGCTGCGGCGCCGCCGAGTGCGGCCTCGGGGGCGGCGGCCGCGGAGGAGCCCGGAGAGCTGCTTCCCCTCGTGCGGCCGAGGCGCGGGAGGGCGAGACCCCGAGCAAACTTTCTGGCGGCTTCGGCCCGGGGGTGGCGGCGCCCAGAGCTGGCCCGGGCGGCTGCGGCGGCGGGCCGCGTCCCCGGGCAGATTCCCTTCCCGGCAGCAAGTGCCTTCAGCTGGGAGCGTCTGGAGCCCCGGCCCCGAGCGGTGAGGAGCGCGCGGAGGGACTGGGAGGAGGATGGGCAGAGAAGCGGCGCGTCCTGCGGTGCGCGGGCGGGGGGAGGTGGACTGTCACCCGGGACCTGGCTCTGATCGGCCCCCACCCGCCCTGCCCCAGGACATCCTTCCTCGATTCCGTCTGCTGGAGGAGCTCTGTGTGGCTTAGATTCCTTGCACTGGGCATTCAGCTCATTCATTTGCTACCCATTTCAGGTAACTCGGTCCTGGGTTGAAAGGGACACAGATTAAGCCCTAGACTATCCAGAGCCACTCCAGAGGTCAGGACTGAAGTTCGGGTGTTGGAGGAGGGATTCCTTTTCTTTCTTTCTTTTTCTTTTCTATTTTTTCCCCCTTTCTTTGCGAGGCACTTACTGATGATGTGTGAGAACAGTAATAGCCCAGCTTCAGGCTGCCTACACGCAAACCCTTCAACGTTTGACATTCCAGACCTGCTCCCTTCAAGGAAGGGGGTTCTTGGTTTCTCTAACTGGAACCCTGTCAGCGTTAATGACCCATGGCTACGTCCTGAAACCAACCTGAATGTCAGACCCGGTAATGTTTTATTTTTATTTATTAATCTTGCCATCCCTGTATATCTAGTCTTGCCAGCTCAAAAATGACCTTAAAATCATTTTGACACGTGTGTTACATTTTGAAGAAATTCACCTGTTTCGTGTCGCTGGATTCGGCATGGGTTTTGAATCTGTACTTTTCAAATCCTTGTTTTCACTCTCAGTCTTATCTGAACGGTGAGACCTCAGGCACATTAAACACTCTGAGCCAGTACAATGGGATTATAACCACTTTGAATTACAATGAGGATTAAATAAGGATTAATAATTATGAATAATGTGCAAAAATCATAATTTCTGGTACACAGCAGACCCCAACAAATTGTTTGTATATAAATATTTGAATGATCCAGTTGGCTTGGGCAGTAACCAATTAATTTCCAAAGATTTCCTTCTTATAAACCCGATAGGCTAAGGTTTAGACTGTGAAATCCCTTGGCAAGTTCCTTGGACTGGGAAGTGATGTTTTCACCAAGTTAAACATTTCAGCATGGATACCTGAGAAGGTTTTTGTTCCCCCCTCCTGTGTAATGAGAGCTGCAATTCACTGTTTAAACAATGTGGAGCGGCTGGCTGAAAGTGACAGACTTGGAATTTGTAGGAAGAAAGGGTTGTGGCAAGATCTCTAACTTTAACCCTCCACCCCCTTTTTTAAGAAACGGTGCAAAATTTCCTTTTTATAACCTTTTCCTTGGTGGGATGATATTCTTTACAAGCAGTCTTCTGGTTGAAGTGTTTTGGTGTTGGGTTTTTTTTTTAAACGAGTTAATATTTAATTTGGTTTCTTTAGTTTCATTTTTAAGTAAAGCTGATTGACCTGTGAAACTGGAGGGAAACACTTGGCCACTTAGGTTGCCACTCCTTGTTCTGTTTCTCTCTTCTCAGTATCTCAAAAGCCCTGGGAAATATTTGGAAGAAACTTAGCATTTGCTCAAGTTATTATTGAAAACACTTGTTCTTACCATGACTGTAACAACAACGACATTTAGGGTGAAAGGTCATGTAAGATGTTTTTCTGCAGTGTAGTATAGAGAGATGATGGGTATGGAAATCCAGAGACCTGAGGCTATTGGAGCGGCGGCTTTTTAGCTGGGTTACATAGAGCCATTACTTTAACTCTCTGGGATTTTTGTGAGATTTTATTTTATTTATTTTATTTTTTGAGACAGAGCCTCAAGCTATCCCCCCGGATAGAGTGCTGTGGCATCACAGCTCACAGCAACCTCCAATTCCTGGGCTCAAGCGAGTTTCCTGCCTCCACCTCCCAAGTAGCTGGGACTACAGGCGCCCACCACAATGCTCCGCCATTTTTTGGTTGCAGCCGTCATTGTTGTTTTGTTTGGTGGGCCCGGGCTGGATTTCAACCTGCCAGCTCAGGTGTACGTGGCTGGCGCCTTAGCCACTTGAGCCATAGGCGCTGAGCCAACTTTATTTTAATTTTTGTTTTTTTTTTGAGATAGAGTCTCACTTTGTTGCCTTCAATAGAGTGCCATGGTGTCACAGGGTACAGCAACCTCCAGCTCTTGGGCTAGGGCAATTCTCTTGCCTCAGCCTTCTGAGTAAGTGGGACTACAGGCACCCTGCCACAAGGCCCAACTATTTTTGTTGCAGTTGCCACTGCTGTTTTACCCGGCTGAGGCTGGGTTCAAACCCGCAGCCTCGGTATATGGAGCCGGCACCTTACCCACTGAGCCATAGATGCTACCGGGGACTTTAAATACAATGAAGGGGAAAATATTAATGCATCTGTTAAAAACAGCAGGATACAAATGAAAACTTTTCTTTTTTCTTTTTTCTTTTTTTTGAGATAGTCTCAAGCTGTCCTCCTGGATAGAATGCTGTGGCGTCATAGCTCACAGCAACCTCCATCTCAGGCTCAAGCAATCCTCTTGACTCAGTTTTTCTATTTTTTTTTATTTTTATTTTTTTTTAGTAGAGACAGGTCTTGCTTTTGCTCAGGCTGTTCTTGAACTTATGAGCTCAAGCAGTCCACCCACCTTGGCCTCCCAGAGTGCTAGGATTACAGATGTGAGCCACTGTGCCCAGCCAAAACTTTTTTTTTTTTGAGACAGAGCCTCAAGCTGTCACCCTGGATATAGTGCTATGGCTTCACAGCTCACAGCAACCTCCAATTCCTGGGCTCAAGCGAGTCTCTTGCCTCTGTCTCCCAAGTAGCTGGCACTACAGGCACCTGCCACAACACCTGGCCTTTTTTTTGTTTGTTTGTTTGGTTGTAGTCGTCATTGTTTGGCGGGCCCGGGCTGGATTTGAACCCGCCAGTTCAAGTGTACGTGGCTGGCACCTTAGCCCATTGAGCCACAGGCGCCGAGCCCAAAACTTTTTTTTAAAGCAATACTTTGAGGTGAGATTATTTTTTTGGGGGGGGTGGTGGGAGGAATTGCTGAGAATTTTGACAGTTTTAAATGAAAGAGTAACTTACCAATCTTTTATGTATGTCTCTGATGAGTGAATTGAAGCTTTTGTCCTGAACTACTACTATCAGATATTTATCCATTTATTTGCTGAACATTAAGTAATTACTCTATTCCAGCCACTTGACTATGCCCTAGCCATACTTAGATGAAGGAAACATTGTTACTGCCTTTGAAGCATACAGTCTAGTAGACACCCCAGGCTTTGATTAGGAAGAAGGTGAAAAAAGAGCCAAAAAGGAGAGAGCAGGGGAGTTGGAAGGAAATGAGAAGTAAAGTGGCTGCCATGGGCTGTCTCCCACTGATCATGGGCGAGCTGGTGAGCTTTCTGAGCATTCTTGAATTGGGGCTCATAAATTCTTAGGCGGGTAATGAACAGTGCAAGTCTGCCTTGTTTTTACTGATAAAAATATAGACAAGTATAGTCCTTGAGTTTAAATAATTTTAAACATTCCATAGCAGGCTTTCTTTCAGTGAAGTCTGAATGGTCAATTCAGCTTAACCAAGATTTACTGTGAACAAAGCACTATGGGAGATTTTTTTCTTTTTAAGTTTATTTTTCGTTGTTGTTGTTGCATTTTGGCCAGGGCTGGGTTTGAACTTACTACCCTCAGTATATGGGGCCAGCACCCTGCTCACTGAGCCACAGGCACCACCCACCATGGGAGATTTTGAGGAGGATTATCACCATGTGAATGTTCCAATTTATTCATTTTCCTTATAAGTAATGTGTTACCTATAGAAATTTAAAAGGTATAGGTAAGACAAATCAGCTATAATCCTACTACTGAGAGAATAAGTTAACATTATATCCTCTCATCCTTTTTTTTGTTTTTTTTTTTATTTACCCCTGTGCACATGAAATACAAAGAGCTAGCATGCCTTGATCTCACCGCTCCAACTCTGTGCGGTAGCTACTCTTATCCCATTTTACTAAGGAGAAAACTGTTTTAGGGAAATGAAGTTAACCTTCCTGAAGTTGCACAGCTAGGAGATTATTCTCCACAAAACTGGATGTGTTCTCCACATGCTATTTTAGGAACTTCCCCCCACACCCTCCCACCCAGAGTATCTTAGAACATCCCTGGTTCTAAGATACTCTTCTACTGCCTCTCAACATGACCAGTTCCCTATTGTTGGACACTTAGTTTGTTTCCAGTTTTCACTATTTTAAGCTGCTCTTCATTAATAGCTATATCTGTGTACACATCCATAGTTTTTTCAGTTATTTTGCATATTTTGCAAAAGTGAAATATATTTAATTTAGTTTAGTTTTTTTTTTTTACAATGTTCAGAGTTAGAACTTCCTCTTGAACTTTAAGAGTTTTGATTTCTGTGTTCCTTAAGTGTATGTCCTAAGTTTTCAACAACAAAATCAACCACTATGTGGAGCCACACAGTAGGACAGTAGCTTACCATGCCAGGGATTTATCTGAAGAAAAGGGAACATATAAGCTTTCTTGAAGCACTGTTTGGATTTTTGTCATTAGCCATGAAGCTAAAGTTCTTTTCTTTTCTTTTTTTTTTTAACCTAATTTTTATTTTACCTAAAGTTCTTTTGTGGGAAAATATAGCAGAATGGAGAAGTGCTAATTTTGCCAGGTAGCTCTCTGAAAGAAATTTTGTTTCTACATTTGCTTCAATAATACCCAGTTAGATAAATTTAAATAGTTTCAGGTATTGTATTTAGCAGATTTGTCACTAGTTTTAGAGTAAGTTCCATCAGTTTTAAGGAGGCCTCCCTTTTAAAAACCATGCACATTTGTTTGATCTCTTGAAAAGCATTATCATTGGCTAGACATTTTTGGGTAAAAATGACACCTTGCTGATTTTTATTCTACATATAAGTTATTTACTTATTTAAATATTCTGAAGTTTTACAATATCATACCTTTTTTGCAGAGTCAAAATTTTAAATTTTCCTTGCATTTTATATTTCCATTTCCAATGTGAGGTAATTTATGCTTCCAGTTTTGATAAAGAACAACAGAATTTAAGGGGTGTCAAATTCAGCTTCTTCACACAGATTCTCAGATCAGTTCAATTTATTAATTTCTAACAGTGGTTTGTAATTCAAAACAGAATTTAAAGAAATAGCTAATCGAATTAAAGTATAAAGAGAATAATGAGTTATTACTAATTGGTTTTCCCTATTACCAAACCCTTATATAGTTTGATGATTTACTTACAACAATTTGAAATTCAGACTTATAATTTTGTATTTCTGTTGATTCTATTTTCAATTGGTAGTATCACCTGAAACTTTGAACCAAACTGGTACACATTCTTTTGTTTCAAAGAAGCAAGATTAACTGGATGGAGTGTTTTTCTTACATGTACAATTTTCCTTCAACATACCCTTATGTACAATTTTTTAAAAAATGAAGTAAAAGCCACATACTAAAATTGTTAAAGAGAAGTGAATGAAAGGTAACAAATTCAAGGTTAGAGAGACAGAAAGGACAGCCAGCTATGGAAATTCCAGGCAATTGAGAAGACTTTTAAGGGCCAGTTAACTAAGTGCCACTTCTCAGCCTGGTGGTGACTGTGTTAAAGCTTTCTTACAGATTTGGCTTTGAAAGGAGAGCACTTAGATGTCGGTGCCAGTCTCAGGCAAAATTAGGGAGACGCTGAAATACCTGCTCTAGACAAGTTTACCAGGCAATACTTGCCTATGCCAAGGCAAGTGAATATCTGAATAGAGGCAAATCGCTATTCACTTGAATCCATGGAATTGAGGCATCACATTTATAGAAAATTGGAGGATGTCCAAAGTATAGGCAACCAAAGCAAAATTGGACAAATGGGATCACATCAAACTTTCTACATGGCAAAGGAAATACTCAACAAAGTGAAGAAAACCCACAGAATGGGAGAAAAGTTTTGTATGCCACCTCTCTGATAAGGGATTAATAGCTAGAATATATAAGGGACTCCAGCAACTCAGTAGGAAAAATCAAATAATCCAATTAAAAAATGGGCAAAGGATCCAAATAGACATTTCTCAAGACATAACAAATAGCCAACAGGTATGTGAAGAAACGTGCAACATCATTATTTATCAGAGATGAAAATAAAAACTACAATGAGATACCACTTCACCCAAGTTAAAATGGCTTTTATCAAAAACACAGCCAATACCCAATGATGGCACGGATGTGAAAAAAGGGAAACCCTCATACGTGGTTGGTGGGAATGTAAATTAGCACAATCACTGTGGAGAACAGTATGGAGGTTCCTCAAAAAGTAAAAATAGAACTAGCATATAACCCAGCAATCCCACTGCCAGGTGTATTATGTATGTCCAAAGGATAGAGATTTAGCATGTTAAATTTATTGCAGCACTATTCATAATAGCTGAGATTTGGAATCAACCTAAGCGTCCATCAACGGATGAATGGATAGAGAAATTGTGGCACATATACAATGGAATATTATATAGCCACAAAAAGAATGAAATCCTGCATCAACATGGATGAAACTGGAGAACATCATGTTAAGTGATGGAAGCCAAGCACAGAAAGACAAATCTTGCATACTCTTACCCACATATGGGAACTAATTATTACAGATAGTAACTCATGGAGACACAGAGTAGAAAGACATTTACCAGAGCCTGGGAAGTGTTACAGGAAGGGAGGATAAATTGGGGATGGTGATCAGCTGCAAAATGTAGATAGAATGAACTATATTTGCTAGCACAACCAAGTGACTATAATAAACAATAAGTAAGGGGATACTTTAGAATAACTAAAAGTAGAATTGGAATGTTGCTAACACGAAGGAATGACAAATGCCTGAGGTGATGGATACCCCACGTACCCTGATTTGATGAATTCATATCATATACCTGTATCAAAACATCACACATAGGGGGTGAAGAAAGGGACAAATGGTTCTGGATCATGGACCACTGAAGTAAATTGGGGTGCCATGCAGCACCTTGTCCTTTTAGGTAGCAGCCTGCCTCCAAAGAAGTGGAGACCTTTGGGGACTCCAAACATTAGTTGAATGTGAAGCTAAGCCTTTGAGTAAACAATCTAAGTTGGTTCTCTGAATGTTACCACACAGACAAGTTGGAGGTAATGGAGTAAAATGTGATGGTTAAATAATGGTCAGTACTATGGATGCTAGTGAAGATGAAGTGAAGTGCTGTCCTCGTTCTCAGACAGCCCTGCAAATAGGAATTATCTCCACTGTGGAGGTACAGAGAATTTGGAAAGGATAGTTAGCCAACTGGGCAGAGCCTCACAGGTAGGACAGCAGTCAGGTATTTAGGTCAGCTGATTCTAATGCCTATGTTCTTCTAGTACCTCTCCACTAGCATTGGAGAGAAGGCAGGTTTGAGAGGGCTGTCTTTTGACTGAGGAGTGTATGGCTCCAATCTCCTGGAATGTTCCTCTTATCCATGCTGCCTTAAGGTCACGATGTATTGCCAGAGGTTAACTCTGACAGGCTTAGGCAGACTTGGATTTGAATTCTATTGCCACTGCTCATCACCCGGTGACCAGGCTTCCTCTGATGAACCTACATTTCCTGGCTGCAAAATGAGAATAAAATAATATTTACTTCATAAGGTGACTGAACTATATGACATGGTATGTATAAATAAAACACAGTAATGTGAGCCTGGCTCACAGTAAATATTCAGTGGCTCAGCTGTCTTTTTTTATTAATTTCTTGCATATGAGTTGCATACAAGGTTTTAACCCTGTTGACCCAAATTGAATCATTATTTCTCCTAGCCTTTTTCTTTTGTAGTAGAATATCCATGTTTTTTTTTTGAGATAGAGCCTCAAGCTATCACCCTAGGTAGAGTGCTGTGGCATCACAGCTCACAGCAACCTCCAATTCCTGGGCTCAAGCGAGTCTCCTGCCTCTGCTTTCCAAGTAGCTGGGACTACAGGTACCCACCACAATGCCGGGCCATTTTTTGGTTGTAGCCGTCATTGTTGTTTGGCAGGCCCAGGCTGGATTCGAACCCGCCAGCCCAGGTGTACGTGACTGGTGCCTTAGCCGCTTGAGCCACAGGCACCGAGCCAGAATATCCATGTGTTATATCTTGCCCATGCTGGGAGGGTCAGGGTCTTAACTTTCCCTCCCCCTTTCCTTTGGGGTTAAAATAACGTGATGGAAGTTGGTCATGGACTGCCACTGAATTCAAGAACTTTCATAAGAAGTATATAACATCAGCTGTGGATGCTGAAAAGCTTTTGAAGCAGCAATCACAATATGCCTGCCCTCTCAGCAGATGCTGGTAGTCCAGCACAACTGGTACTGTCCCTCACAGGGCTTCGGCTTCTGGGGAGTATTGTACCATGAACACCACTGTCCCAGAAAATGCTGGGGCCATTAAGAATCACAGACCCCACTGTCCTCCCCGATACTGTGTGGTTTTTCTTTAGCAGGGGCCCTGAGACAGTTTATTTAACACAGCTGCTACTGTCTCCTGCGATTTGTGTTTGGCAAGTCGTTTAACCATCCAGTTATTACTACAAACTGTAAGAGCAACAAAAGGCATTGTTTTTGTGAAATTATACATCACTTATTCTGCAAGAATATCATTGAATATATTTGCATATACAGAGGGTGTCAAAAGACACATTTTCAGAAAAGAAACTATTAACATTATAATACTTAAGTTTGAAATTACATAAAAAACAAGGTATCAAAAATTATTGGTATGTACCGAGCATTACAATTTTAATACATTTTTTCCTTTCTTAAAATATGTGTACATTTTTTGGTACCTTCTGTGTATAGGATATATCCCCCATGATAGATGAGTTAGGGCTGAATAGTTTGCTCCCTTCAAATATAAAATGGCAAGCAGCAAGCAAGCAAGAACATTTAAAATTTATTTAACAAACATTCAGTGTGCTCATATGTGCTGGGGTTTCTTCTAGGTATATAGATCTGTTATTTATTTCTAAAACACTCTGAGGGAGATATCTCCATTTTAAGGATCACTGTTTGAGTCAGAGAGAGGTTAAGTTACTTGTCTCAGGTCACACAGCTAGTCTTCAGCTGAATTTGGCTTTAGAAGCTGGCAGCCTGGCTCCAGAATATAGACACTGCACTTTTGATTGCAGAAGCTAGGATGTATCTCACCGTTTGGGCCCCTTGTATCCTTGTGTATACGGTTTTATCAAAGGACAAATCACACCTACCCAAACATGCTATCAACTCCTTATGATTTGCCATGTGGAGGTTTACAGCTAGATCATTTATTTCATTATTATTGTTATTGAAAGACATGGATGCTTAGTTTTCACTATGGTACTGTCAGACATTTCTCTCAAAACTTCAGAGTGCTTGGTTGGCCTTGGCGGTGAGTCCAGGGAGGGAGCAATGCGTTCTATTTCCCTGGTCAGCACACTCAGCTGAGCGAGAACAGAGGTCTCAGGCCTACTACTCTAACAGTACTTTTTAGTTTTTAAGCTTTAGGGTTTTCACCTCTTGTAAATTAAGGTAGTTAAAAATCCTTGTCAGAGCAGAGTAGCTTCAGCATGTGAGGTTTCTTGACTGTTTCCTAATTGCTGTTGGAGATACTGATAGGTAGAATAATGGTTCCCCAAAGTTTTTCATATCCTAATGTCCAGAATCTATGAATCTGGTTGATATATCTGGTATATATATCAACCTATATATCAGGTTGATATATAATCCAACAATAGCCCATGTATTCAAAAAAATCTGGGGTGTCATTGTGATGCCACAGGTCAAAAATCCCTGTGGCAGGGCGGTGCCTGTGGGTCAGTGGGTAAGGTGCCTGGCCCCATATACCAAGAGTGGAAGCTTTGAACACGGCCCCAGCCAAACTGCAACAAAAAAATAGCTGGATGTTGTGGTGGGCGCCTGTAGTCCCAGCTACTTGGGAGGCTGAGGCAAGGGAATCACCTGAGCCCAAGAGCTGGAGGTTGCTGTGAGCTGTCTTGCCACAGGACTCTACTGAGGGCGACAAAGTAAGACTTGTCTCTAAAAAAAAAAAAGATTATCTTGGATTATCTGTGTGGGCCCAGCGTAATCACGAGGATCCTTATGAGTGGAAAGGGGATGCAGAAGAGTCAAAAACAAAGAGACTTGGCATCGTTAGACTCTATTATTGCTAGTTTTGAAAATGGATGAGGGCTACCAGCTAAGGAATGCACATGGTATGTAATAGCTGGAAAAGGTGAGGCAAAGACTTTTCCCCTAGAGCCTTCAGAAAGGAATATGACCCTGATGACATGATTTTAGCTCTGGGAGATCCAGTTTGGAATTCTAGGCTCCAGAACTGTGAGAAAAAAAAAATTGTGTTGTTTTTGAAGCTACTAAATTTGTGATGACTTGTTGCCACAGCGCATAGTAAAGTAATATAGAGCAATCTGTGTTTTGACTTGTTCCTTATGCCAGGCTTGGGAAAGAGCTGCCTGATCTCATGATTTATTGCTATTAATGTGCCAGGTATAGCAATTCTTTATGTTTCAGGGTTTTTTTTTTTTTTTTTTTTTGTCATCCTTGGTAGAGTGCTATGGCATCATAGCTCACAGGAACCGAACCTCAAACTCCTGGGCTTAAGTGATTCTCTTGCCTCAGCCTCCTAAGTAGCTGGGACTACAGGCACCTGCCACAATGCCCGGCTATTTTTAGAGACAAGGTCTTGCTCTGTCTTAGGTGGGTCTTGAACCTGTGAGCCCAGGCAATCTACCTGCTTCAGCCTCCCAAGTGCTGGGGTTACAGGCAT
>CAUYON010199092.1:0-64993 GCA_963573935.1 Arctocebus calabarensis
AAGTGATTCTCTTGTCTCATCCTTCTGAGTAGCTGGGACTACAGGTGCCTGCCACAACACCTGGCTATTTTTTAGAGATGAGGGCTCGCTCGGGCTCAGGCAATTCACTGGCCTCAGCCTCCCAGGGTGGTAAGATTACACGCATGAGCCACTGAACCTGGCCTAAAAATTTTCTGTTTTTCTTTTTTTTCTTTTTTATTTTAATAAAGATGGGGTCTTTCTATGTTGCCCAATCTCTGGGGCTCAAGTGATCTTCCTACCTTGGCTTCCCAAAGTGGTGGGATTACAGGTGTGAGTAACAGTGACTGGCCGGTTAAAAAACTATTTTAAAGGTCAAGAAAAAAAATGCATTATTATATATAATTAAAATGCTATTATAGTAATTATTGTAATTTTAACTAACTTTATTAGGTAAAATATGCAACAATTCAATCATTTTTGGTTCCATATTTGCCACCCCCATGTAAAGAATCCTCCTTTTAAAAGCAGAGATTTATAAAATTGTAGTCAACTGAATTTTGAATGCCTTTTTGAAAAAGAGAAGCTTCACCTATGACATTACTAGCCTGTAGTATTAATCAACAGAAATGCTATTTCTTTGCTTCCCTCTTAGTCTCTTTTTTTTATTGTTTTCAAATTAAAGTAGCCTTATAAATTTTGAGCGGTTTGAAAGCCTCGCCCTGACAGACTCTCCCAGAAAATCCATACTTCTGTGAAATGATCATTTCTACTCCAAGGACGACTCATCAGGTTTTCTTCTTTTCCCTTTCTTATGCCTGTGCCCCCTTCTCTTACTTCCCTCCGTAGTAAATCTGTTAATGTCGTCAGATGTAAGGACTTCGAAATCATGTGGGCGTGTAAATCTAGACGAGAGTATCAAAGGAGGCCTTTATTTAGCTAAAATTAGTCTCCACCTGGCTTCGTAGGTTGAAAAGAGCAGGACAGACAAATCAGACATATCGCTTCAGCCCTTTTCCACACCCAGACTCCTCATAGAACGTGATTATAAATTAATAATCCCAGACGCAAAAGCTTCAACTACCCAGAGACTTTCAAGACCCTGGGCCATCTGTTCTTTAACCAGTCAACACAGAATGCAGGCGGAAATGATCCTTGTGATACCCCAGAGCTAATAGGCTAGAAGATGCAAACAAACTAAGAAAGGGATCTAATTGGTAGGGGAGAAACAGGCGTGGTGGGTTTCAGGTCTCACCCAGGAAGGTGGGTCATTGATGTAACATACTTTTAATTAAGGAAGTTTGAGGGGCTTCTTTATCACATGGGTAAACAATTTCTTAGAGTAATAGAAAGGTTGTCAATGATTCTTTTATGTTCAAAAAACCCTATATTGTGCTGTAGGTCAATGAGAAGCTGGGGAAGGTGAAATCTGTTCAATACTCATGGCCTAAGGTCTGCAGAAATTTCCATAAGATAAGGAAGGATCCTACAGGGAGGAGAATGCTAAACTGCAGAGTTTCTTTTTTTTTTCTTTTACCTCTTGGCTATCTCAGCTCCTTTACCTCATCTTCCATAAACATCTTGAACAACACAGATTGTTAAACTGCCTTCTTTTAAATAAACACAGGGATTAAAATTAAAACTTTTTGACCAATCTATCTTATTAAAAAAATATCAACTCAAGTTTGCATCAGACAGTAGTGAAAAAAGTGTGCAGATAGAATGAAATTTTAAAATGCAATTACAAAAGAGGCAGCTGTATATTTGATTATCTCCTGTCTTACAATCTTGGACTTGAACTTTATAATGCCTGGTAAACTTTTACCCACTGCCAGGATTTCTTTTTGCCCTTTATTGATTTTTTATTCCAGTGTTGTTCCAAACCAGTTGTTGCTGGAGCTCTCATGGTCAAATAAAAGTTCCCAGAGAATCACATGTTCTTAGGTTGTTTTTTTTTTTTTCCCCAAAGCATGGCTATAAATCCAAGTCTTTAGTTTACTGAGCTCATCAAAAAGAAGATACTGTTCTTAGTAATGACAAAGCCATAAAATAGGAAATCTTACCCAATTTAAAATCTAATCAAGATCAGCTCAAACTGATGAATTCTACCACCACAGCAACAGATTCTGTTCAGCGAAGTTTGATCAAGTACAGTATTGAGGGAAAATATTTTTACTGCATTCATCATTACCAGTGGTAATTCATCCTTTTCTCTAAGGAGGGCCACGCTGCTGAGCCACCTGTTTAGCTCAAGAGACGGCCTGACGTGCTTCTGTAGGTGTGATTAAGGAATTGAGGGCATTGGAGATTTATTCCTGGCAATGCTGATTTGAGGGGACATTTGTCTTTTTCTGTTTTTCTGTGTAGTACATCACACACTTGGGGACTTCCCCACGTTTTGAGTTTCAGAGACAGAAAGAGCTCGGTCTGCCTGTAATGGAAGAAACTGCCACATCCTTGCTTTCCTAGCTTCTCTTGCACAGAGGGCAGGAGCTTATGACTTGGCTCCCAAGAATCAGACTCAGCCACACCAGACAGAATCAGAAGCCAAAGATGCAGAGAAACAGGAACCATATTGACCCTCTCTCTAGGGCTGATGGTGGCTTGTAGCTGCAGTGACCATATTCTAGGTTGTGCAGTGTCCGTGGCTTACATGACATTGTCTTGTGTTTGGTGGATGCAGTGATGGTTTTTCTCATCATGCCTGCTCTGGCTCAATTGTGTTTCTCCAGCCCTCACAGTGATCTGTAAAATACCCAAGATCTATCCATGCCTCTCTGCTGAAACAGAGTTCTGTCTTGCAACTATGAGCACTGATGTTCATAAATAAATATCAGCACCTCCTCTGCTCTAACGGCTGTGTAGAGGATGGAAAAATTTTCATTTGTATCCCCTAAGGGAATGTTGTTACTGCATGTTGATTGCTTTTCTTTAGTCTAAATTAATTAAATGACACAGTATCTATTGTAGAAAACAAACAAAGATCATTTTGCACAGTATACTGTAAATAGTGATTATAATGTGTGATCTTTCCAGAGAAATAAAAGGAAACAATGTTTTCATTCAGACAGCTCCTGTTGGAAATTGCAAGGCTGTCCTCTACATCGTAATGTGTTTCCTCCTTAGGCTCTACTGCAGCAAACTCCACAGTGATTTAACAAGAAAGTAACTGAAGCAAAATCCAGTGTAGGGATAAGAGCTGGAACACAGTAAGTGCATGAATCTGGCTTTATGGAAAACATGTGGAGGACATGAGCATCTTGCCTTAAAAGACAGGAACACAGGGAACCAAGCTATTGACTCTGGTTTGTAGAACAAGAAGAAAGGCTGTTCTTCGTGCTTGGGTTCATCTTCTTGGGTCCACCCAAGAGCTCTAGACCCCAGTGCAGGACGAGCTGCTTTTTAAAGCAATCCCAGGCAATGAGGCTTTGCTTTTCTTTAAAGCTGACCTGGGAGGACAGGCTGTTCGTAAGGCTGAAGAATGGATGCCCTCTGACCAATCTGTCACACAGAGTGCCTCCTCCCACCTCAGCATCATTTGCATCTAATTTATTTTTAATATTTGTTCAAATGCTATTCTACATCTATGGGCTTCCTGACTGTGGTCCTATTCCTCCTACCTCTTTGTCCCTACAAAACTTTATTATGTATTTATTTACTGATATATCAGATGAACTTTTAGATATTCATCCAGACGGTAGTTGCACTTGTGATGAAAGCACATAGTGAAATAAATATCCCACTCAGATGAAGGAGAGTCTGACATCAAATCAGGGTAAAAGGGAAGCTGCCATTAGTGACGGTGTTGGGTATGTGGGCTCATATCTGGGCTCTGGGGGAAGAGGGGAAGGGAAAGGACTTTTTCCTCCCAAGAAAAGCAAAAGCCAGGTTGTAAGCAGTTCATTAGTTAGCTGGCTGGTAAGTTTGTCTGTTTGTTTGGTTTTCCTTCCTCATGCAAAGCACAGTTCAAGCCCTTGATACCACTATTACCAGCATCTTTTGTGAAGGAGCAGGGCATAAGAACTGCCTATTAGTGCCAAGTTACACTCCTTGAGGGCCCGGTAAACTTGATGCACTACAGAATATGTTAATGTATTCCATCTTCACACCCTTATGTGGTAGGTTTTATTTTTACCGTACTTTGCAGATAATGAAAATAAAAACAACTGAGGCTTGGAGATGTCAACCCCTGCTGGCAACCCATGGCTGGTAGGTAGTGGTGAAAGGATGTAAGCCTTAAGACTTCTTAAACCATTCCTGAGGCTTTTTTCATAGTTCATCAAATGCCTTCTTGAATGTAAAAGTGAGTTATCACCAAGGAGTGATAAGAGTTTTTATCCACCTTTGTATTTGTAATACATTCCGCATACTGGAGTACTCAGATGTTAATGCCTAGAAAGTATGCAACATTCGAGAGAACCCAAAACAGAAACGAATGAACTTAGGAACTTAAGTGTGCAAGTCCCAGCGGTAGCTTTAGTGCCCTTCTCTCTTCCCAGAACACGTTTGTCCTCTGAGAAGGTAACATCCTCTATCAGGTCTCATGCCAAACTGGATGCCTGCTGCATGGCTATCTCTGGGCCTTTTGTGTCTCTTTCTTTTATCCCAACACTCTAGCTGCTGGTCCTTCCGTTCCGGCCTTGAACACAGCTTCTCTGAGGAGAAAGAATCAGATGATTTCAGCCCAGAACTGGGTCTTAATCTGGACCACAGCCCTCACTGGCACTCAGATGTTTTCAGGGGGTTCATCGTTTTGGTCTTCCCTGGAAACAACTTCAGTGAGCTGGTGATATCTTTTATTTAACACTATTCTGAGAAACAATGGCATTTTCTTCTACCCAGCTTGGCCTTAAAGTACAACAACCAGCTACGTGGGTTCTGAGCAGTTGAGGCAGAGAAAAAATTGAATTGTTATCCAGGTAGTTCCTAAAAAACCCTATTGGGCTATTTTTCAGTGTATGTGTAATAAGTTAGTTAATCCTAAAACCTAAATTAGCAGAAGTTTCTTTTTATTTATTAAAAAATTATTATGGGCACCTGTATGAGCTAGGAAATTTATACAAGTCTCACAATGACCTTGGGAGGTGTTATTTCTATTGCCATATTTATGGATGGAGAAAATAAGACTCTGAAGGATTTTAACTTCCAGCATATGGTTAGTGAGTAGTGGTGTCAGGAAAAGACGCAGGTGTGACCACCCACAGCCGTGCAACTTCTGTCCCATCGCTGCCACTGCCATGGTCCGCTTCATCTGATCAACCAGAAATAGGAATTTACATTTGCTTTTCAAAAGTCAATGTCAGTATCTTTCAGGGATTCTTCAACTGAAAATTGATTGTTAAACACATTCATCTCTTTCAACTTGACCTCATGTAGGTATGAACTCCACTTAACTTCATTATGAGCAAACCTCTTCTTGCCACACTTATCCGTCCCACGGCTGCAGATCTAGCAGCTCCGTGTGACAGGACGGCTGCAGGGGCGACACAGGACAGTCTTCAGGGGGACTCAGCAGAGGGGCACATTGAATTACTGACTTCAACTGATATTTGTACATTTGTATTTTAAATAGGGAGTTGACTTGCCTAAAACTGGCTAACATGGGAAAATGGGATATTTGAATTATGTGGACAGTCCAAATTGTTAATTTAGGTCAGACCACATGTGATTTTAAATTAAACCAGTAGGATTCTGGGGAATAAAAGGACAACATCTGCTTATAAAAATATATAAATTAATTAAATCTTCTGAACTTTTTTTCTTTAGAAATGCGAAAACAATAAAACAAATATCCATGTCTCTGAGTTCTGTGTTGGAGGGATTGCCAGAAGCCCCCTAAGCAATTTAGAGAAGTGCAAAACTTGACAGGGGCAGGTGACAAACCGGCAGCACGACGTCTGTCCTCCCCACGACAAGTAAATGCGATCGCATTTAAGAAACCAAGAAGTCTCTTTTAAATATCATTCAGATCCTTTTCCTCTTTTCCTTTTGTTCCTTCTATACTGCATCCTCCATTTTCTAAAATTCTAAGCTTTTAGGCCTGTGGCAGTAGTAATCATTGTAGAAGGCAGATCATCCTGCTGTTGACGAAATCAACATGTAATCAGGCCAGGCGCAGTGGCTCCCGCCTGTAATCTTAGCACTATGGGAAGGGAGGCGGTGGGTCACTTGAACTCAGGAGTTCGAAGCCAGCTTAAGCAAGAGGGAGACCCCATCTCTAAAAATAACCAGGCATTGTGGCAGGCACCTGTAGTCCCAGCTACTCAGGAGGCTGCTGTGAACTATGACGCCATAGCACTCTACTCAGGGCAACAAAGTGACTTTCTCACAAAACAAGACAAAACCAACCTGTAATAGTAGTGAACATACACTAGATCATAAAAACTGATGAATTTATTGGGTTTCCAGAAACTATGGTTTCATAATGAGACCTTTGCCCAAATTTAATTAATCAGTGATCATTCCAACTTTTCCACTCTTCCATTCCAACAGTTCCAACTGTTCCATTCCAACAGTTCCACTCTCTTCCAAATCATCTTCTCTGTAATCTGTTCCAGTGTGCAGGAACCCTCCTCAAAATTTTGAACATCTTTTTTCTTTCATCGTTTCATAAGGTTGGTACGGGAAAGAAAACCATTAAAGGAAAAATGTATACAACTTTTATTTGGTTCAAATCAATGGAAATCAGGATATGGCTACATTTGAGCAGAGTACAAGCCTTATGTGTGTAGTACACACGGATATGTACCCACATGGTCACACTTCTCTCTGTGATCTATCTCTTCATAGCATTTATGAAATGTTCTTATACAACAATGTGACTTAATTTTACAGCTTTCTAATTGTAAATACAAATAGATTTAATGATGGTTTGGCTTAGAATTTTTCAAATTTCTGATAGTGCAACTATGATAGGCATTCCTAATACTCCTCTACTCATGATGGCATTATGTCTGGATAAACCCATCAAGTTTGAAAATGCACTTTAAAATTCCAATATTTTCAAGTCAATCATGGGTTTATTTGGAAATAATCCCACTGCAAGTTGAGTAGCATCTATCCCACTCAAGCAATGTTATAATGATAACAGACATTTTCAGATGAGACCGGGTGTGTTCAGGGTGGTATGGCCGCAGACACAACAAATGTTTCCAAATGAGAAAGTCATTCATAATTCCACTTCTCAAGAAATCATGTTTTTATTTTTCTCTTCTATTTCCATCTTTCAGCATATATAATATTTTACATAGCTATAATTATTCTTTAAGATAAATTTTGCCAATTCGTACATTACCTAATATTAAGTAAAATATTTTTACACATAATACCAGGCTAACTATAATAGAAATAAACTTGCCCATCCCAACCCTAACATCTTGGGCAATAATTATTTAATTATTTTCAACAGTCACTGTTCAGTAACTTGTAAGCTTCCGCGTGATAAAATACTTATGATGGCTAATTTCACACGTCAACTCAACTGGGTTGTGTGATGTCCAGATCAAACATTATTTCTGTATCTATGAAGGTGTTTCTGGATGAGATTAGCATTTGAAACAGAGGACTCAGTAAAGAAGATTGCCATCCCCTGTGTGTGTGTGTTTTTGAGGGAGACATTATATAATCTGTTGAAAGAAAGAATTTTTCCCTTTTTTCTACCATTTGAATTGAAATATTTCACCCTGTCTTCTCTTGCTCTCAAACTGGAATTTATGCCATCAACTCCCTGGGTCTTAAGCCGTCAGCCTGACTTACACAACCAGCTTTCCTGGGTTTCCAGCTTGCAGATGGCAGGTTGTGGGACTTCTCAGCCTCCATAATCATGTGAGTTTATATAGATATATTATATATATTTATATTATGTATTTATATCTGTCTATATGTATACGATGTGTATATATAATATATATATACACACACATATATGCATATCTGTATATGTATGTACGTTCTATTTTTTTCCAGAGACCTCTAATATACTACTTGGGGCTTGCTGTTATGCTTTTGATCCATGTCAAGTATAATAAGTCTTTGTAATTTCTGACAGTGGGTTTAAGTTTTGCACTCTATCACATTGCTTTACCAAGTCAGGTTTGATAAATAATATTGAAGTTGGCTCAAAAATCAAGCAAAAGTAGAAATCAATGTTGCTGGTGAGTAAACCCATGAGACACAGGTTTCTTCTGTGACACATAGATTGGCTCGAAGGATCATTTCCAAAGAGGTTCAGAAAGTGACGTGAGCAATGACAGAATCAATGAAGCAAGGCTGGTTTCCCACAGAGCCACACACACAGAAGGATGCAATGCTCATTGGGAAATGGTGATCCTGATGTGTGGTTTTAAGACCAGTTTCATTCATTCATAAATTGCCACCCCAGCCCCCATATTGCTGACAACTGCCATGTGCTCGGGCTCTGCTGGCACAGTGGCTCCTCTCTGGGGTCCAAGAAGCTCTCAGTCCCCTCAATGCTGAGGTTTCAACATCTGCTGTTGAAGAAGCTAGGCTTTTCTTAGATTTGCTACATTCAGGAAGAGCTTCCAAAGGGAGTCTCTGATATTCTTTACAACTCATTTTAGTCTTCAGGGCCTGGTTGTGGGTAGCTGATGATATGGTGCCTTTATGAAGGAGTGTCCCTGTGTGAGGACCCAAACACCTGATTCTAGTCTTAGCTCTCTTCCAACTGGCTTTTGGGAAATCATTTCTCCACTCTCATTGCAACTTCTGTGCTGGTGGTGATTCTCCCCTGGTCTCTCCCAGCTTTATTCTTCTCTCTGCTCTGGCCTTGCTCTTGGGCCTGGGAGCCAATGATCTCTGGAGTGTCCTCCTTACTCTCTGACCTCTCCTCTGGTTTGGTGGAAGGGAGTGCCCTGCAGATCAGAGGGTTTAGGGGAGGATTAATCCCCACCCACATGTGTGCGTGCACACACACACACACACACAGAAGCATGCACACATATGCACACACGCTCCCCCCAACCTGCAGTCTGTGGCCTGGCAGTGGCTGCGATCCTCAATGGCCTCTGCTCCCAGTAGGTGATCCCTGACCAGGCCCCAGCTGTTGGCAGGTTCTAAATCTTTGTTTGCCCCTTTGGCTGAGGGGTGGTAAAAATCTTCCCACCATTGCTAGTCCCAGAATGCTTCAGTATCCCAATTCTGTCCAAACCCCTGTAAGTAGTCCCTTCAAAAAACTCCCTTAATTGAGCTTTTCAAACATGCCTTCTGTTTCCATGGGAACCCTATTGGATGGGGTTTTCTAATATGTATCATAAAGGCTCAGACACGTTGGTGCTTACAGTTCCTTACAGCCCCTCCCATTCTCCATATCTCTGACCACATTTGTGTTTGCTGATGGAAGCAGGGTAATTCTACAACCACAGGCTCGCTCCAAGAACAGTAACCTGCTTTTTCAAGGAGGCCTTGACTTTCCATTTTATTATTTTTAAAGTCAACCTAAGACGACGTTAATAGTCAATAGTCATCATCCATTATGGGAAACTGCTTATTCAAAACTTTTGGCTTGGAGTGGGTAAGTAGATCCAAAAGCTACTTCTTCTTATCCAGGCCTTATTTAAGAACCTTGGGATAAAAAAGCCTATAATTAATTAGGGTACCTTTTCTTTTGCCTGATTCATGAAGTCCACCTTTCCCCAGCCCTGTCCCCACTGAACTGTCTGCAGGTTTGTCAGCCGGCCTTGCTGGACCCCGTCCATCTGGCCTATCTAATTGTAACCCCTGGGATGTAACTAGACACCAATGGCATTCTTCTTTTTGAGTAATCACATCAATGAGTTATATTAGCTGTCATATTAAAGTAGCTCTTTGCTAACCTCTGGTAATATGAGAACACACTCCCCATTAGCTTCTCTTTCAGTTGGGTAACACCACCTCCCTAATGTTTTTGTCTCCTCAATCCAAACCAGAATAAAATGCAAGAGAAGAAGCAGAAAAGTGTGGAGATTGGAGAGTTGTCCAATATTTCACTTTGTGTAGAGTTTTTCTTCCTCCAAAAAATAACAAACATGTTAAAAGCAGAGGTCTTGTGAAGGTTAAGAATGGTGGTATCCCACATTTTCTTAGGAAGTGAGGAATGATAAGGGCTTTGGGAACATCAAAATGAACTTGAAAATAACTGATGGTAGAGGTGGTAAGCTATGTAATCATTCTGTCAATTTTTACCATCTTTGTCCTTTCCCCAACAATATTAGACCAGAATTAAAATAAATATCCACAGCTTACTTAACTGTCATATTTCATTATTCATGTAAGATGAAAAAGTAAGTGGTTTCCAGTTTTTCATCTCCCGAGACATGGGTTCAAGGCATTTTACCAAATTTGAAAGGAATGTTTACAAAAATGCCTGGGATTGCATTTTTTCCTATTTAAAATGGATCAAATATACTTTGTTTTCAATGTCTTGTGACACCAATATATTTCTCGATGAGTGTGATTTGAAAATAACAAACACAGATTTTATAAGCTGATGTCACCTGTCATAAATTCAAATTTTCAAACCTTGTTAAACTCAGACTCTTGCTACTTGGCATTGTCATGGTCCCAACCATCTTTCTGCACTTGCCCTGAAGGCAGGAAGATGGGAAACAGAAAAATCAAACTGAGGCACACAGATGAGGAGTGAGAAGAACTTGAGGGGACTACTTTTATATACACAATTCAAGGTAGCCGTCTTCTATTTATATATGTACACACGTTTCCTCTCTGTGTAGCTCTAGCTGTGTAGGAAAGTTTTTGGTTAATAGTTTTAAAAAAGAAGAACAGAATATTACTCAGCTTGCTAAAAATGCATCATTAAAGCATTATAAGTGTTGGCAGTTCTTCTGTTCTTCCTTTCTCCTTTCTTCTCCTTTCCTTCTTTTGTTCTTTCCATCCTTCCTCTTGTAGGAGCCAAGGGAAAACTTCCTCCTTCCCCATCTTAAGACTTTATAAAAATAGATTTTAAAAAAGGCAGATTAATAGGGGAAAAAGGCAGACACAAACAATTATTTTAATGTGCATAGCACAGGGGAATCCCTGGAGAAGGAGCATCCAGTGGTGTATAGATGCATACACACACTTTCATAGGAGAAGGGAAGATGGGGAAATGTGATAATTTGAGGAAGAGTAAATGATTGGGGGGGGGATAAATGGGCCCAATGCTCAGATGATGACTGGCAAATAATTTTCTTTGTAAATTGAATAGGCTGAAGAGTAGACAATGGTTTAGGGCAAAATATGTCTGGACTTCAGAAGTGGTGTTTAATTTTCAGTGTACTCATCTGTGATATAAGTTTTAATCTTATCTGGTTAATGACATATCAAGGAGGGGACTGAGGGTGATCTAGCTCCTCTTAGGTGGATCTAGTTTCTAGATTGAAATTTATCAGCTTCATCCTGTGCTTTGGAAGAGACAGAGGATTAAGAGACAGGGGTGTGGCGGGGATGGGGGGAGCAAGTCAGAGAGACCTTGAGGTTGCTTCATATCAAAGCACCATATCTTGGGTATCATTTTCTGAGCCTTTGACCTACCTCTCCTTCCTTTCCTTTCCTCTCTCCCTCCTTCCCTTCCTTCCTTCCTTCCTTCCCTTTTTATTCAACAAAGTGGCCAATGCCAGAGCAATTAAAAATGATAGAATTATATAAACAGGAACCCTGGGATGAATTGGACTCCTTAAAAATATATTAGTTACCCATCACGGCACCTATGTATTATGCCCTATTTTGAATGTTGGGAAAGGATGACTCTATGTTTGGCGTGGCCTGCCTGTGTCCCATTAGTATAAATACGCAGATTGAATTTCCACTCTTTTGGCAGAGCACTTCTGCTGCTCTTAGCAGCAGCTGCCGCTCCTACCACTGCCACAATTTGCTGCTACCACCCTGCACCGCCTTTCTTGGTGGAGAGTCAGTTTGGTAACTTGCCAACTCCAGAGATGATTTCTATAGTCCTGTGATGCCCAGGGCCATGGAAATACACAAAGGATCATCAACTTCTGTCTAAATTGAAATGTGATAACTACAGTAAAATAAAGCGTTTATAATTAAATGCTTAAAAACAGAGCCAAGTGGAGAAAGGGAGAAAGCAGGAAATATCCCTAAAGAATGAAATTCTAAACACACAATGTAGTTTTCTTACTTTCAGAAATCTATTTTTTTGACACAAGTAAGAAAGCAATGCTTACTTTAGTCTTTATTTGAAAATATCTTCCTAACCATGTATATTGTCACACGGTTTAAACCAAAGTGGAGTTCAGTCCCACTGCAGATAAGGGTAGTAATAGTTACCCTAAAGAACTGGAAATGGCCTGAAGTGATCAGCTGGCCCAAGAAAACAGGAACTCTCTAGAACAGATACTTTTCTAATTTCTTATCTTCCTGAAGATCTTCAGAATTTGGGATTCCATAACCTCTCTCCATGGTATCCATATCACATGATCTTGGGACACAATGTTTCCTTTCTAGTTTAAAGGATCCATTTTAGGGTCTTTGTTTTTTTGGAGAAATGGAAGACAATGACTTCATCATACCAGACCTCATTTTCTCCTTTTCTGTGAGATTAGGAGGTAGCGAGACCATCTGCAAATCCCACTGCTTCAGACATTCTGAGTCTTGTTCATTAATATCTTGGCTTGTCTTAAAAAGCAAACAAGCTTCTACTTGAAGACAGTAGGATATGTAGGAACCATTAACATTTCCTGAAGAAATGAATAAACAAATCCTGTTTTCTAAAACTTGTTTTCTCAACCAACCAGTTAGACTTTTCTCAATTTATTTTTTCAATTGACTAATTTGTCCTTAAAAAAAACTGGGGAGATAAGTTTGCATAGTGGAAAAAAGTGGGCTTCTGTACTATATTTACGAAATATATATGCTGGATCAAGTAGCTTATTCCTTGAGGCTTAGCTTTTTTTAAATTTTAGGTTAATTTAAGAAGAATTAGGTTGCAATGTTTGCATTTGTTCTATAGTGTTAAAAGTGATCTCAGGAATTCTTATATAACATACGTAAACAGCCTAATACAGGGAGCAGAGGAAGCACACAAAAATTTTTTCTCTTTTCTCTAAAACAGATTCAGAGTTATACTATTCTTTTTAAAGGAGAGTGTGGCAAAGAGTGCTATTAGCTTTCTCGGTCTGCATCTTTCTTTTCCTTCTAGTTACAAGACCATAATTTGAATGAAATCAGATAAAGGTGACATCTGCTAGCCTCCCTTGCAGCTATATAGCCAAAGGCTCATGTGTCTCTTTAAAAGAAAAATGGGCACTTTTTTTCTTTCTGCCTGTTTTTTGTTGCTTGGAACATAGATGTCGTAGCTGGAGCTTCATCTGCCATTTTGAACTCTAGAGATGTTACAAACAAAGGGTGACAGAATAGAAAGTTGGACGGGGTTTGAGTGACTTTTTAAGGTTCCATGCAAGCCTCACTTGCCTGCATACAGATTTACTTTGTCAGTAAAATAAAATTCTGTTTATGCCATTATTATTTGGGTAGTTCCTATTATGCAGCCAGGCCCAAAAGATAGTATCAAGTGCAAAAATATGTCTTAAACTTCAATTCTATTGAGTAAAGAATTAGTGTATATTTCTTAACCACATATCCACTGTGCCCTCTTTCATCTTTGGGGACTTTGATTACAGTGAAATTACAATGATGGTTCACACTTAACTCGCAGCACCTGTATTTCTCCTTTGGTATTTATGACTAGTCTGCATTAAGTTTCATGCTCATTTAACCTCTTTTCCAACAACAGAATGTCATTTCCATTTGAATTATTAGCATTATTAATAACATTGCTAAGTCGTAATGATGTAGAAAACAACATGGTAGAGTTAAATGGCTTGGGACTTGGAGTTTGAAGGCCTAGACCAACACTGGTACCAGACCTTTTTAGTTATGTGACCTGGAATAAGTCCTTTAATCTCTCTGAGCCTCAGTTTTATCCACAGGAAACAAATGTAATAATAGTCATGCCTTACTGAAGTATTAGCACATGGTGAGAATCAAGTCGGAAAATGTATTTGAAAGTATTTTATAAAAGATAAAGTACCATACAGTCATTATGACTATTACTAGTATCTTCAAATACAGGAGACACATACTAAATTTTTATCAATACAGAAGTTGAATAGAACTATTAGGAAGAATATCTTTAAAGATTCCAACATATGACAGTTTCCAGTATCTTTAGTTGCTTTTTTGAGGGCAGAATAAATCTTCAATTAGAGACCTTACTGCAAAATATTAATAAATAATAAGGGTCATGGAATATAAATATTTTTTGCTTTAGAGTTATTTAGGTCTAAAAGGTAAATATTTAAGATCCCCAATTCTAAACAAAGAAGCTGAGGATCTTTGTACACGTGGTTTTCTCCATCTCCCTTTTTCTCACATCATGCTGGTATGGATCAGTGGAATCTGAGTACCTTGCCCTTGAAGACCATGATGGAAAGGTCAAAGCCATTCTTTCATAGCTTGTCAATCATTTGGGACACAACTGAAAGTGTCAGTAAAAATCGAGATAACTGTTACTTTGTCATTGTCCAGGTGGGCAATCATAGCAAGAATTATTCAAGCTCAATTTTTTCTTCAAAAGCTGTATTGATTACTGCATAATATTTCTGGAGGTCCAAGGATCTTATGTTAATTCCCCAAAAGAACTGGAAACACCCATTTGATCCCTACCAGTTATATAAAAATTCTAATTCCAAAGGTTCTAAAGATGAATATGCTTCAGGATATTTATAGTTTAGGAACAGACTTAAAATTATATGTCCTCATCTTTCATAATGTGATTTTACTGAATTTGGTACAATGACATACTTTTTAAGGGTGAACATACATCTTGTTTGGCATAGAAAACTCCTAATTTTTGTTCATCACATAATTATTAACAGTGTCCCCCTTGCATTGTAAAGCAAGATAAATTACATACTTACTCATTTTTAGAGGCATTTTATTGTACCGGTTGAGTAAAATGGGATATCTTTATACATTCTAGGCAGGGATCATTCTTTTTGTACACAGCCCCATTGTGGAGCCTTTAACACCATATCTTGTAATCTGTAATTTTTAAGACTCATGAACAAGCCTCATTGACTGACTAATTCATCCTCTGGGGAAAGAAACATCACCACCTCTGAATATCTACATCAGAGGTTGGCAAACATTTGTAAGTGACCAGATAGTAAATATTTCGGTCTTTATGGGCCATACAGTTCCTGACTCATCTACTGAATTCTGCTGTGGCCTGAAAGTAGTCAGACAATAGTACGCAAACCAGTGGACACAGCTGTGCTCCAGGGAAACTCACAAAAAGCCTGATGTGATCTGTGGGCCACAGTGTGCTGACCCCTGATCTAGTTTTGTAATATTTTGTGATGATAACTGCCTAAATGAAACCCATATTGCCCAGATTTCTTTTCAAGTGTTAAGAGCAGCAAAAAGCAAACAGTTGGCCTTAGTTAGATTGTAATTAATATCATGAAAAGACACTCCCATTTTTAGCCAACAAAGCTTCTAATCATTCTGTCATCAA
This sequence comes from Arctocebus calabarensis, assembly GCA_963573935.1. Classification (NCBI taxonomy): domain Eukaryota; kingdom Metazoa; phylum Chordata; class Mammalia; order Primates; family Lorisidae; genus Arctocebus; species Arctocebus calabarensis. The sequence continues at coordinate 15,491 of CAUYON010199092.1, forward strand.
CACATCCTGTTCAATCCAGTGAGTTATAGTCCAAATTTAATCTAAAGAAGTACAATGAAGATGTTCCCCTTTTAATAAGACAACACAAATGTGTGTCCTTCAAGTGCTATAGAATTGACAGGCAGCTAGCTTTTACTGCTTAGGTGTTTAAAAAATTGTTTGGTGTCCAACCTGTATTACAAAGAAATTTCCAGAAAATTTCCCTTTACATCTCCTTGTGTTTTCACAGGATAAGGAGAAACATACAAATCTACCTTTGAGAAACAGATCTGAAATGTGTAGATAAATAGGTTTGCATCTGTGAAAGAAGAATTGAGAGGGAAGAATTGAAAACATGTCCATAGTTAGAACACAAGAGGAAAGTCCATTGCCCTTTAAGTTGAAATAGAAGGAAAGACGTGAAGGAAAGCCTCGAATAAAATGAAATATAAGGTGAAACTTTATTTGAAATACATCAAAGCCCTGGATTGCTCTCTTGCTATGTTGAGAACTGTGATAATGTGATATGGTGCACAGTATGTGTGAGTACACATGTGTATGTTTCTGAACAGAAATTAAAATTAGACAGCAATAAAATGTCAAGACCAAGATACTGGACATATGATTAAGAAAGAAGTATATTCAGTCAATGTAAATTGACTAAGTGGGACGTGCTTTAAATGATAATGAGTTGCCGAATTCTTTGCTGTCTGACCTGGAATATCAACCCCCAATCAGGAATGAGTGGACTGTCTCTCCTGGAGAGGTAGACACTACTTGCAGCCTGGGGAAAGAGGAAACATAAAAGCAGGTCTAGATTTGCCTTGCAATGAGAGCTGCATATTAATCTAAAGAATTTCTAAAAAATCAAAAAGATATTTTTCAGCAAAATACACCCCTAGAGCCTCAATCATAAATCAGGGGAATAAACTTGAAACAGGATTGATTTCATCTTAAAGGGAATATTTCTTTGAAATGCAACCAACTGCAGTTGTCTTATTTGGTTTTCAATCCTGTGACAAAATTGTGCCATATTGTGTCAAATAAGAAGATAATATAATGGCTTGAAACAAATTTTGTAATTATGGGATCAATTAAAAGTGCATTAAATTTGTGTGTATTGGAGAACTTATGCTATTGAATACTAAATATCAACCTTCATTTTTTTAATTTTAGTTTTAAGACCTTGACTCGAAAAAGATGAGATTCCCCTAAAAGAAGTTACAGATGAGCTTGGATTCTGTGAAATTTAATTGTTTGGCATTCTCTTAAGAATATATCAGGCACTTCTCTGGAAGAGAATGAAGATACCTAGGCATGAAAGAGTTTTCTGGGTTTTAAGAATCTTTCATCAGACCCTGAGTGCAATTCTAACCTTTGGGCACACTCAGGTTTCACTGGGACACAGACTGTACTCAGGGAAAACTGGGTTGCTTGTGATAAGGAAAGAGTTGACAGCTGAATCCAAGTTGGTTCAGTTTTTGCAAAACCATCCCTGCAACACTTTAGGTCCTTTGATTAGGAAGAAAAGAGATGAGTAGGTTAGAAGAGCTTTGCAGATGTTCAAAGAGTCATGCAGGCCTGAATTTGAAGCCCTGTCTGAAAACTTAGGAACTTGGGGAAGTCATTTCCTTCTCCCCAGGATTCAGTTTCCCATCTAAAACTTGGGGAAATTTTAGTGCCTTCTTTATTAAGTTGCTGTGAGAATTAATGAAGATGTATGCAAAATACATGACCCGAAGTTTGGTACATAATATAGGCTCAAGGAAATAGGGCTATTTGATAAAAACCCTAAACTGAAACCACGGAAGCTTCTGAGTAAGGTTGGTGAGAAGTAGGTGGAAGTATGGGCAATGTTCTCTTTCAGGTGATTTTATTTTATCAGCACCAAGAGCAGATGAAATAAATTTGAGTAGGATTTGGAAAAGCAGAGAATGTGACAGAAAACTGGGACTGGGGACAGGTGTGGTGGCTCACACCTGTAAACCCAGTGCTCTGGGAGGTCTAGGTGGATGGATCACTTGAGCTCACCAACCTGAGTTCAAGACCAACCTGAGCAAGGGTGAGATCCTCGTCTCTAAAAATAGGTGGACATTGTGGTGGGCACCTGTAGTCCCAGCTACTTCAGGGGTTGGGGCAAGAGAATTGCTTGAGTGCAGGAATTTGAGGTTGCTGTGAGCTATGATCCCACAGCCTCTACCCAGGACAACTGAGTAAGACTCTATCTCAACAAAGAGAGAGAACGAGAGAGAGAGAGAGAGAGAGAAAGAAAACTGGATGACTTAGTTCACCTTAAACAAATCTTTTTTTTTTAAACTTCATATCCTTTTTACAATCTTCTTTCCAGAAATTTCTTCTATCACTGGGCTGTTTTTAAAAAAATATTTTTAGTATAGTCTTTTGGTATAAATTGTCTGTGTGTTTGAGCTTTTGATGCACAAATTTAGAAAGTAGTACTATATCAATATATGTTTTCCTCCCTGTGCTAACATCATGGAAGAAAGTAAATTTTAGAGTTGGGCATGATGGCTTGCCCCTGTAATCCCAGTTTTCACAGTATGTTGAGGCAGGAGGAGCACTTGAGACTAGGAGGTCAAGACCAGCCTGGGCAACATAGCAAGACCTCATCTCTCAGAAATATTTCAGAAGAAACAAAAAGTAAATTTTGGATATTTCTATTTCATTTTTCTTTTTATTAAAAAGTTCTCTGTGCACAAAGTCCCTGAAAAGTAATAGCTTATTCTTTATCTCTTAAGAGATGATTTGCCTTCAACAAACGTTTTTAACAAATGCATTGTAACATAAAGACCACTGTGAGTGACATTATCACATGAGCACTGCATGAACCCCGAGGAGTAAGTAAGCCACTCAAAACTGTCCAGGGACCTGGAAGAAAAAGGGAGAGGAAGACACTGGGATGGCTGATCCTTCCCTGGGCACTGGGGGCATTTCACCCCCAACAGTAGATACTTTAGACAGCCTCACAACAGTCTTGTGAAGGCCATGCCTCATTTATGGTTGAGGATACCAAGATTCAGACAATTGAGTAATTAACCAAAGGTCACATACTACCAGGTGGCAGGCCCGGGATTTGAAATCAGGGTTTACTTGCAGTTGAGTCAAGTGTCCATCAGCGTCTGTTCCATCTTGCAAAATAACCCTGAATCTAAGGCTATTCCTCTCCTTTGGCCTCCCTAGAAAAGCAGTGCTCTTGCTACCTTTAGGAGCCGTGGGAACAAGAGAAGAAAAGAGCTTCTCTACAGCAGTGTTCTAAAAGCGCGGTCTTCAACCCAGCAGCATCAGCATCACCTGGGCACTCAGACGTGCACCTTCCAGGCCCCATCCCAGATATACTGAATCAGAAACGCTAAGGGAGAGCCAGCAGACTATGATTTTAATAGACCCCACAGGGGATTCTGATGGGTGCTCAAGTTTCAGAACCATAGCTCTGTACCTATAGATTTCCTGTCTTCAAAATAACAGGTGTAAGCTTCACACCTACTGTTTGCCTTGCCTTATCACTCAATGGCCAACGATGGAGCCTGCCCTAAAAGAGCAGAGGTGAGAAGAATCCTATGAGCAATGTTGAAAATATTTCCATGTAGAATCCAATGAAGTTTTTGGCTTCTCCAAAAAGTAGCACAAAACACACTTTGTCTGTTCCTGACAACAGCATGGAAGCCTTTTAATTAGTCACCCCGGAGGAAATAGAGATGTACTTGTTAAGTAATTGCTCTGATTACCAGTGGGCAGGGGTGTGCATTGTTTTCTGATGCATTTGTTAGGAGTGACTAATGCTACCAAACTGAAGGCTTCTTACAGAGGGTGTTAACATGAAAGGATTCCAGCAAGCTGTGTGAGGGAGCAGGAGGTGACACTGATGGCAGGAACAGTCACAGAAACAAATACTCAAAGACACACACACACATCCGCTCACTCACAAATATCAGTACACACTGTGCAGAGTGTTCAATGGCCCATATGCCAGGAAAGTGAGCATTAATATTCCTGGTACTCCCTGAAAGTTCTAAGAAAATACCAATGCCCGTACCTTTCTCTAAGCTCTCATTGCATGGGGTAGTTGTTTTACCAAAGATGACTCACTCAGTGATGAGACTTATATAGAAGCAGGTCATAAGAATATAAATAGCTGAGATGCGTGCTGTTTATAGGAGTGTTCTAGCTCATAAGAACTTCTAAGACAAGCACACACTCAGCCCTGGCAACGAGCCTGAGTAATGTTATCACACACTCTTAGAGTTGGAAAGAGGCTCTGAGTCTGCCTCCCCAACTAAAGGACCCTTTCTATGACTGCTCTGTTCTAGCGTCATTCAGGGTCATCTTTGTGAAGTCACACAAAGTGGACCAAGTGACTGCTGGATGGGTCCAGGCTGCTGAAGCCACCCAAGCCAGTTTCTGGGGTTGAGGTTGTCAGGAGTAGCCTATCAGAAAAGAGAAAATAGCTCCATAACTCAGAAGGTGGACTTTCTGCCTCTTTGTTCTAATTTATTCCAGGAATAAAAGTTAATCGGCTTAGTCTAATCAAGTCACCTTGGATGAAGTAGCTTTTCCTGACCGAGTCAGCCATGGCCAAAGGAAATCTCCTCAAGGGAGCCAAGAATGGGCAGATTCTCTGGTGGTGCAGGGTGATGGGGCTGACGGGGAAACACCTGTTACTACACTGACTTAAAGTTTGCAGTGGACAGCTCTGTGTCTTCCCCATACCAGGAGTAGCATCACACTAGCCTATTTGTCTTAATAAGGCCACTTTCTAGAAGAATATCAACACTTTAGAAACACGAATTAATTTTATATTGCAAAAACATAGCTATTGACATTGGGGCGAAAAACAAATATTTGATTTTTTCCTCCTTCTAGGCTCATAGTAGAACTTCATTTTCTTTCATGGAGTCATATGCGACCATATGACTTTCTCTGGCCAATATGAGCAGAAGTAAAGGCCACATCTGAGCAGAAGCCTTCAAGAGCTAGTTTGATAATACTCATGGTATGGGGAAGAAAATATTTCTTTCTTAGAAACCTATTAGATATGAAGCGGGTTTTGTGATCCCCAGGTTACAAACAAGGCAAATGTGATCCAGGGAGATTAATTGCCCAGAGCCACATGGTAGAGTCAGAATTCTAAAGCCTTACTCTTGGTGGTGCACTTATCTGCTTTGTTAGAAAATATTTCTTTCTTTTTTTTGTATTAAATCATAAACACATAGATCATGTATACTTTAATACACTTTGGGGTACAATGTGCCAATTTTATATAGAATTCGGAACACTTACATCACATATTAGAAAACCTTTCTTTCTTTAGAACCCTGTATTAGCTTGCTCAGGCTTCCAGGACAAAGATACGACAGATTGGGTGGCTTGACAGATTTTATTTTCTCACAGTTCTGGAGCTGGGAATTCCAAGATCAAGGTGTCAGCAGGTTTCGTTTCTTCTGAGTCTGCTTTCTGTGGCTTGCAGAAGGCTGCCTCTCACAGTATCATCACATGGGTCTCCCTCTGTGTACACAAGTCCTTGGCGTCTCTCTGTGTATCCAAATTTTCTCTTCTTATGAAGACGCTAGTCAAATTAGATTAAGGCCCACCCCAATGGCCTCAGTTAAACTTTGCCAACTGTTTCCAGGCCCTGTCTTCAAATACACTCACATTCTGTGATACTGGGCTATATACAGACGGTTAAAGCTCACTAAGACTCAAACCACATCTTTTTGGCTGCTGCAGATTTGATTTCTCTGTTGGCTCTGACTTAAGGATGCTTAGGTATGTTTCTGGATCCTGAAGGCTTAGCAATCACTCAGCTGTATCTGTCCAAGCAGAGTTTGCCCAAGCAGAACCCTAAGCAGCCTCCCCTGGGCAGAGGGAAAGCCTTAGTTCTGACAAGCTAAGTGTTCCAGAGAGATTTCCCTTCACTAGGGGTCCTTGGCACTGTATTGTGGCCATTCTCAAATTCACATAAATGGAATAAAAAACAGTCCCTGATTTAATCTGCCGTTCCAGCCCCTGCGAGGACACAGCTGGTGAGGGTGTGCTGCTCTATTCACAAGCCAGTTCCCTCTCTGCAGCTTTGCAATAATTTTGTTGTCTTTGTTATTCTATATCCTGCGGTGACTTCCCTGAGTGCAGTGAGTGATTAATTTAGCTGGTGTCACAGGCTACAACATGTTGATATAAAGAGAAAAACGAAAGAGAAAAAAGGAAGTGTGGAAAGGGTTGAAGGCTACCGAGGCAAACATGCACAGGACCCAGGCTCCAGCCCTCACACAAAATGCCCCTTTGGCCAAAGTAACCCTGTGACATTGTTTTTGTGAACATGAGTGTGAACCTCTGAATGGCTGAGTTCCGAAATTCAAAGCCTGAAACTCTCCCAGGGCTCTCTCACTTCCTCTACTGCCCCTGAAACTTCAATAGCTTCAGGAAATAATGAAAAACAAATCAGAAATAAAATCAGCACTTGAAAACTCATGGTCTTCTATTAAAAGGGCTTCTACTGTTCAAATTTCGGTTCACAACAGAGTTAGATTCAGGATTGGGTGTGAAAACAAATTCCAGTTTAGAACAAATTCCTTTTTGCAGTTTTTTTGGAATTTAAAATTTTTTTTTATTGTTTGGGATTCCTTGAGGGTACAAAGAACTAAGTTACACTGATTGCATTTGTTAGACAAAGTCCCTCTTATAATCGTGTCCCGCCCTTAAGAGGTGTGCCTACACCGTGACCCCTGACCCTTCCTTCCTCCCCATTTCCCACTTGCTCATTCCCCTATCCCTCCCTTTTATTAGCTCATCTGCTGCCTTCATATTAGAATAGAGTACATTGGATTCTTGCTTCTCCATTCTTGTGAGGCTTTACAAAGAAGAATGTGTTGCACAACTAAATCCAGGTTAGTACAAAAGATGTAAAGTCTCCATCTTTTTTAGTGGTTGAATAATATTCCATGGTATACATATACCACAGCTTGTTAATCCATTCCTGGGTTGATGGGCATGTAGGTTGTTTCCACATTTTAGCCATGATAAATAGTCTAGTGCAAAGGTCCTTATGATAAAAGGATTTTTTCTTCTTCTGGGTAGATGCCTAGTAATGGGATTGTAGGGTCAAATGGGAGGTCTAATTTGAGTTTTTTGAGGATTCTCCATACTTTCTTCCAAAAGGGTTGTATTAGTTTGCAGTTCCACCAGCAGTGTTAAAGTGTTCCCTTCTCTCCACATCTGTGCCAGCATCTGTAGCTTTGAGACTCTGTGATGTGGGCCATTCTCACTGGGGTTAGGTGATATCTCAGAGTAGTTTTGATTTGCATTTCTCTGATGATTGGGAATAATGAGCATTTTTTCATATGTTTGTTAGCCAGTCTTCTGTCCTCTTTAAAGAACTTTCTATTCATCTCTCTTGCCCAGGGATATATGGGATTGTTGGGTCTTTTTTTTTTTTTTTTTGAGTAATTTGATTTCTCTATTGATCCTAGTTACCAAGCTTTTGTCCAATTCATAATATACAAATATCTTTTCCCATTCTGATGGTTGTCTGTTTGCTTTGGTTGTTGTTTCCTTAGCTGTACAGAAGCTTTTCAGTTTAATTAAGTCTAATTTGCTTATTTTTTGTTGTTGCAATTGCCATGGAAGTCCTCTTCATAAGACCTTTCCCCTGGCCTATACCTTCAAGTATTTCCCCCACACTTTCTTCAAGGATTTTTGTTGTTTTGTGCTTTAGATTTTTTATCCATCTTGAATCACTTTTTTAAGTAGTGAGAAGTGCAGGTTCAGTCTTAGTCTTTTACATGTGGCTATCCAGTTCTCCCAGAACCAGTTATTGAATAGGAATTATTTTCCCCCAGTATATGTTCTTATTTGATTTATAAAAGATCAGGTGGCCATAAGATGTTAGTTTCATCTCATGGTTTTCTATTCAGTTCCAAATATCAATGTCTCTGTTTTTGTGCCAATATCATGCTGTTTTGATCACTATGGGCTTGTAGTATGGAAGGGTGATATTCCCAGCTTTGTTTGTATCACTATGAATGGTCTTGACTATACAGGGTTTCTTCTGGTTCCATACAAAATGAAGAATTATTTTTTCCAAATCTTGAAAGTATGATGATGGTATTTTAATGGGGTTTGCATTGAATCTGTAGATTTCTTTGAGTAGTTCAGACATTTTCATAATGTTGATTCTTCCCAGCCATGAGCATAGTATGTTCTTCCATTTGTTAATACTTTCTACTATTTCTTTTCTTAGGGTTTCATAATTTTCTTTGTAGCGGTCCTTTATCTCTTTTGGTAGGTATATTCCTAAGTATTTCATTTTTTTTGAAGCTGCCTTGAAGGGGATTGTGAATTTAATTAGCTTCTTATCTTGGCTGTTATTGGCATATACAAAGGCTACTGACTTGTGGATACTGTTTTTATATCCTGAGACATTGCTATATATTTTTTTTTATCAATTCCAGGAGTCTTGGGGTTGAGTCTTTGGGATTCTTTAAGTGTAAGACCATATCATTGGCAAAAAGCGAGAGCTTGACCCCTTTTGCCCCCATTGGATGCCCTTTATTTCCTTCTCTTGATTGATTATATTGGACAGAACTCTCAGAACTATGTTGAATAGTAGTGGCGATAGAGTACAACCTTGTCTGCTTCTAGTTCCAAGTGGAAAAGCTTTCAGTTTTACTCCATTCAGTATAATATGAATGGAGTAAAACTGTGGGTTTTACTCAAAACTGTGGGTTTGTTGTAGAGGGCTTAGATCAGATTAAGAAATGTGCCACCTATGCCTCTATGCTTCAGTGTTCTAATTAGAAAAGGATGCTGAATTTTATCAAATGCTTTTTCTACATCTATTGAGAGGGTCATATGGTCTTCGTTTTTGCTTCTGTTAATATGGTGGATTAGGTTTATGGACTAGCGTATGTTAAGCCAGCCTTGCACCCCTTGGATCAAACCTACTTGATCATGATGAATGACTTTTTAAATGTGTAGCTGTAATCAATTAGCTAGTATTTTATTGAGAATTTTTCATCTATACTCATTAGTGAAATTGGTCTGAAATTCTCCTTTTCATTTGGGTCTTTTCTTGTTTTTGGTGTCAGGGTGATGTTTGCTTCATAAAACATGTCAGGGAAGATTCCTTCCTTCTCAATGTTTTGGAATAATTTCTGCAGTACAGATATAAACTCTTCTTCAAAGGTTTGGAAGAATTCTGGTGTAAAGCCATCTGGATCAGGGTTTTTTTTGTTGTTGTTGGTAGATTTTTAAATTATTTCTTTGATCTCAGTTCTTGAAATTGGTCTGTTTAAGAGATGTATTTCATCTTAAGTCAACGTAGAGGGTGTGATTCCAGGTATTGATCCATTTCCTCCACATTGTCCAATTTCTGAGCATAGAGTTTCTTGGAGTACTCAGAGATGATCTCTTGTATCTCTGTGGCATCTATTGTTATTTCCCCTTTATCATTTCTGATACAGGTTATTAGAGATTTTACTTTTCTGTTTCTACTTAATCAGCCAAACATTTATTGATTTTATTTTTTTAAAAAAACAACTTTTTGTTTCATTAATTTTCTGAATGAATCTTTTGTTTTCAATTTCATCAATCTCTGATTTAATTTTGGTTATTTATTTTCTTCTGCTGAGTTTGAGATTAGATTGTTCTTCTTTTTCCAATTGTATAAGATGGTTCAAGTGTTTATTGATGTGCTCTGTTTCTTTTTTTTTTTTTTTTTGAAGTAGGCATCTCATGCAATAACTTTCCCTCTTAAGTCTGTTATTGCTATATCCTACAGGTTTTGGTAACTTGTGTCTTCATTGTGGTTATGTTTTAGGAATTTAACAATTTCTTCTTTTATCTCTTCCTGAACTCAATTATCATTCAGTATAAGGTTATTTCATTTCCAAGTCTTTGTGTGGGGATGAATGTTTTGGTTGGAGTTGAGTCCCACCTTTATTGTCTTATGGTCTGAGAAAAAAAAAGTATAATTTCTATTCTTTTAATTTTGGTGATATTTGATCTGTAATCTAGGATGTGGTTGATTTTGGAGTATGTACCATGGGCTGACAAGAAAAATGTATATTCCTTAGCTTTAGGATGGTGTGCTGTGTATGTCTTTTAATCCCATTTGTTCTAGGTTCACATTTAAGTACTTTGTATCTTTGTTTAGTTTCTATTTAGAGGATATGTCCTGTTCTATCAGAGGGGTGTTAAAATCTCCGATTATTATGGTGTTATGGGATATCACATTGCTCAGACCAATCAAGGTCTGTTTCATAAATCTAGGAGCATTTGAGTTGGATGCATAAACATTTAAAATTGAAATATCTTCTTGTTGTATTTTTCCTTTGAAAAAGGAAAGCGTCCATCTTTGTCTTTCTTAGCTTTAGTTGCTTTAAATCCTCTCATATTTGAAAATAAGATTACAACTCCTCCTTTCTTCTGATTTCCATTTGCTTGAAATACTGTTTGCTGTCCCTTAACCCTGAGTCTTGATTCATCTTTCAAGGCTAAGTGTGTCTCCTAGAGACAGCATATGAATGGCTTGTGATTTGTTTATCCAGTTGGCCAGCTTGTGCCTCTTCAGTGGTGAATTCAGTCCATTGACATTATTGAGAGAATTGATAAGTGTGGTAGACTTCTGTTCATCTTCTTTTGTGAAAGTCCATAGTATAGTTTTATCTTTTGCACTATTATGCAAGCCAAGTTTTGACCTTCAGCTTCCAGGAGCTTACTTTGCTGGTGGTCCATTGTGGTGGTCAGTGCTGAGAATATATCTAAGTAGTTCCTATAGAGCTGGTCTTATTGTGGATAATTCCCTCAGTGCTTGTATATTGGTAAAATAATGATTTTTCCATCAATTTTAAAGCTTAGTTTAGCAGGATACAGCATTCTGGGCTGACAGTTGTTCTGTTTAAGAATGTTGAAGTTGGATGACCATGCTCTTCTGGCTTGGAAGGTTTCAGTTGAAAAGTCTGTGTCATCCTAATAGCTCTGCCTCTGTGGGTCAGTTGGAGCTTTCTTCTTGCTGCTTGTAGAATTTCTTCTTTCATCTTAACTTTGGACAGGTTCATTACAATGAGTCTTGGAGAGGACTAAGTTTGAGCTGAGATAACCAGGGTTCAATATCCATCTGAAAGGAGTCTGTTGGGGTCCTTAGTCAAACTTGGGAAGTTTTCATTTATGATAGTATCCACTAGGTCTTCCATTCCTTTGGGACAATCTTCTTCCCCTTAAGAATCCCTATTATTCATATGTTTGAATGTGTTATGGAGTCTCATAGTTCTCTAAGTACCTATTCTGCTCTCTCTCTCTTCTTTTCTGCCTCTTTAACTACTTGGGTTAACTCAAAAACTTTATCCTCTAGCTTTGAGGTTCTTTCTTCTCCATGGCCTAACCTATTTTTTATACTTTCTATACTTTTTATACTTCATCTTTACATTTCCTTATTGTCTCCTTCATTTCCTTAATCTCTGCCATATCCTGTCTATATTCTACATATCTCCCATCTGACTTTTTGTTCTGTGTTTCGATTTTTTCATCCATTCCTTTTATTATATTTATCATCCACATTTTAAATTCCCTTTCTGTCAAGGCCATTAATTTTTTATAGGTGGAGTCTTCTGCAGTAGCTGCCTCATATCCTTTGGGGGCATTCCTCTGTTTTGTTTTTTCATGTTGCCTGGATTTTTCTGTTTGTTCCTCCTCTTGTGTTCTTTCTTCTTGTTCACCTCTTTGTCCTCTTTTTTCCTACTCACTGGCAAACAGAAGTCCTTGCTCTTGACGACAGGATGTTGTAATATGTTACCAGGACGCCAGGTGGTGCTTTGGATTTTTCAGGAGACAGAGAGAACAGCCAGCAACTGCTATGGTCTTTATTCCAAACTTACTTGCCTTCAGTGATCACCTGATTGTTTCCTCAGCATTTAGACCCTGCCAGGTTGGGATCTTACAGCTCACAAGAATCAGGGGGCACTGGGAGGAGCAGGTCTCACAGTGCCCCCTGACTCCAGTTCCTATGGAATGTGGGAGTCCTTCAGTTTGTCCCAAGAGTGAAGTTCTGACCCAGCAGGCAGAATTAACATGGCTGTACTTTAGGACCCTTCTAAGGCCATCTCATGACCTTCCTACAATGGCAGCCCCCTGTCCACTGAGGCCTTCTTAGTATGGCTGTCTCCCCAGCCACTGGACCTCTATGAGTGGGCAGCCAATCCCAGCTGGTCAAAATCATTTGTGTAATTCATCAGATTTCCACCACTCCATATCCTACACTGTATCCAGCTCACTACCTCCTCACTGTGCTCCGTGGGTAAGGTCCCTGAGTCAGGCATACCTGGGTTCTCTGTTTTTCCCCAATCATTCTGGGAGAGCTCAGCTGAACGGTCTTTCTGGCCCACCATCTTGCTCTGTGCCTCTCCTCCCCACCTTTTTGCAGTTTTAATGCCAGTTTAACCTTTTATTCTTCTTGGCTCATGAAGTTAAGAAGGATTTATGTGGCTACCAATTTGTGAGACATTTTATTGTTGACAAATATTAGATGGAAATGTGCCTGTATATACAGTTGTCAATAGTGGTCAGGGATTTCATCCAAAGGATAATTCTCTCTATAGTCCACATAAGGTAGCTCAGTTGTTTTTTGTTTCTTAAGGCTTAGACAGCATTTAACTTCATAATTTGTGCCTGTGACTTAGCAACAGCCTGTACATATCTGTTGTACAGTTTTACCATCTGTGATTCAACAACTCCCTCACCATTCTTTCACCTTGCTTTTAATTATGTTAAGAAATAACTTGTGAGGCAATAACTTTTTTTTAATACAAAGCCCAAATTTGGCAATTTTATCTTAAAAATATAAAATCTTAAAATTTTAAAGAGAGAGCTATAATAACTTTCATTTAAAAGTTATATCATTTCATTAAGGTAAGCATAGAAATATTTTCTAAAAAGCCAAACCAAATCTTATCACACAAAGATGACCCCTGTTAATTTATTTGGGCTAATGTTTTTCCATTGCAAATGTATGTATGCAGATGTCTGTTTTCTACATTTTATTCTGAAAATGGAGTAAATGCTGTACATATTCATTTGTAACATATTTCTCCACTTAATAAATTATAAACATCACTTTTTGGTATACAATTTTTTCTACATTATTTTAGTGTCTGCATAGGATTCATTTAATTGGAGCAGAGGAGGTTTGTAAAATGATACATGCTCTGATTTCATTTAAAAGTATAAGGAAAAAGAGTAAAGATTGCTTAAATTCCTCCCACTCAGTAAAAACCAGTATAAATGTTTGGATGCGCAAGCTTCCTGACAGCTCTCTTTCTGTATGATATTTTGTTCTCCAAGTGGTGTTTTGTAATCTTCTTTTAACCACTTGACAATTGGTTAAGGAGAAGGCTTCCTGTTCATACATATTTTAAAGTTCAGCTTTGTATTTCATTGCATGGAGGTGTCGTTATTTACATAACAAATGCACTATTGATGAACATTCATACCATTTCTAGTGGGGACTTTTTGTTTGTTTTTTCCTATTCTAAACAATACTTGATGAATATCACTGAGTTTTATAAGTTTAAACCAGAAAGATTCTCTCTTCAGGGTAAATTTCTAGATGAGGGATTGCTGGACCAAGTAGTACATACACTGAGCATTTTAACTAGTAACGTGACGTCAGAAAACTACTAACACATATCTCCACCAAATAGCATGAGACAGAACTGACACTCAACAACATTGATTTTTATTAATGTAAAATTTTTTTTTTGCCCATCTTTTGGGTGAAAAATACAATTTATTCTTATGGCTTACATTTCTTATGGCTTTACATTGATTGTTAGCATGGTTGAAATCCTTCCTTGTGTTGAGTGTTTAACTGTGGTGAAGTGTTTGTTTATGTCCTGTGCTCATGTAACATTTTTTAATTTTCCCTGAGAGATTAGCAAGATCTCTGGCTACAGACAGCTAAAACACATGCCTCTTCTTCAGAAAGCAATCAGGACATCCATTCAATACCCATATTTTGAATAGATTGTCTGAGGAAGAATGCTTGAAGATAACAGATATGTGATGAAGATATAAAGAGTCAAGGTACAAGCTAGGCTGCCTGCACAGGGCTACTGAGAGCATAGAGCAGCCCCATACCCAGACCTAAGGAAGAAGTAAGCAGGAGGCCTTTGGGATCTGACCTCCTGCCCCAGATCTTTTCAATTTTAGCTACAGAAGAACTCCTCTGCCACCTCAGCCCTCCAGAGTAGCAGGGAGCAGCTGGGAGATCAGGCACTGCTTGAATTCACCTGGCACTTCCAAGGCTTCCCAATGTATCTGCATCCAGAGGCATTCCAGGAGCCCTCCCCTCAGTGCTCTAACCTCTGCCCCGAGATCACTACTGACCTGCTACCAGGCCAGGGAAGGAGACAGGAACCTGGGAGATCTCACCTGCTCTGAGGTCAAGTTGCACCGTGGTATCTGTGGATGGTGCTAAGTGGGGTTCAGACTGTGAGTTCCAAGCCTGCCAATCTTCCCCAGAGCTACACACTTGGTTGCCCCAACAGAGAGGAGCATACCCCACCCAGTGGCAAGACTGCAGTGTAACTTCAGTTGACCTGCTTGACCATTAGATGGGCAGCCTGGACCAGCCCACCTCTCCCTGTCGCAGTCAACACTTGAACTCAGGGGGCCTGCTAACAGATCCACAGACTTGGCTCCATACTCCTAGGACTTGATCACATTGTCCAGGAACATGGAGGGGAGATTCATAAACTGATCTCGAGTGAGGAGGGAGAACAGCAGATCAAGCCACCCATCCCTCCATAGGAATGACTGGGCAAGCTGAACATTCTGCTTATAGGAGAAGCTCACAACCTGTAGAGGATTTGCTGCCTGAGTGAGGTTGTCTTTTGACTGGCCTACATGTTCTGGACTGTCCTCTACCATAAGCAGGTTCATTTGCACCTCCACTCCTCCCTGGAGGCATCTTCTCACAGCCCAGAAGCTGACTCCTGTTGAGATAATGCTTCCTTCCACCTTTGGGGAGCCCACTCCAGGCCTATCTGGCTTCACCCTCTGTCTTGGAGATAGTAGAGTACAAGAAGAGAACTGGGAGTTTCAGAGACTCACACTTTGGCTAGGACATCCAAGTGCTTCTAATTGAGTAAGGCCAGCCATAGGCCCCACAAACACCACCACACCTGGCTCTCTCTTGAAAGCATCTCTATTGGCATGAAGGTGGACTTGTACTGCCCATTTCATCATTTGCTAATTCAATTAACCAACTCTTACCCACAAGCGCCACCTATTGGCAAGGAGATAAGCTGGCTATACCAATATAATTAACACTGTTAGATGTGCACAGGGCTGAGGAAAGAGATGATTCCAGAGACTTCCATCTCCCCTTTTTTAATAGGAGGCAAGGAGCCTGCTCACACACTAGTTCACTGCAAATAACTAGTAATTAAGAAAATTACCATATTAAGCCTGTCTATAATCAAGGAATTCATTCAGAGCCTAGGGCCCCTGAAAATACCCTTAATAAGAGCTAACATTCCTTACCCAACATACTGTGCAGTAATATCTTTAAGATGGGGGGGAAAATCCAATCTAAACAAAAGAAAATTCACCAAAAACAAGAATTAAAAAACAAGAAGTGACAGCTTCTCCAGATGAGAGGGAATCAGTGCAAGAACTCTGGCAGTGTGATAACATAGACTGTAACAACATCCCAATGGCAGCATATCAGCTCTCTAACAATGGATCATAAACAAACCAAAAATACTGAAATAATAAAGAATTCAAAATATGGACGTTAAGGAAGCTCAATGATATCCAAGAAAAAATGGAAAACTAACTCAAAGATATCAGAAAAATAATTCAGGATACAAAAGAAAGTTTCCTAAAGATCTACATATATTTAAAGGAAAAAAACCCTAGAAGTTACGGAAATGAAAACTCTGTTTATGGAAATACAAAAAACCATGGTAAGTTTTAACAATAGACTAAGCAGAAGAAAGAATTTTACAGCTCAAAGACACATCTTTTGAATTAACCCAGACAATCAAAAATAAAGAAAAAAGAATCAAGCAACATTTTTGAGAAATATTAGATTATGTAAAATGCCCAAACAAAAATCATAAGTATCCTTGAAGGAAAAGAAGAAAAGGCAAAAAAATTGGAAAACCTACTTGAGGAAATAATAGAGGAAAACTTCCATGGTCTTGCTAGAAACTTCAACATCCAGGTACAAGAAACTCAGTGAACTCCTGGGAAAATCATTTCAAAATGGATATCAATAAGGTACACAGTCATCCAAGTGACCAAAGTCAACATGAACTTCTCAGAAGAAAACTTACAAGCTAGAAGGTATTAGGGTGCTATCTTTAGTCTTCTCAAGAGAATAACTATCAGCCAAGAATTGTGTATCCTGCAAAACAAAGTTTCTTTTTTGCTTGCTTTTGTTTGCAAAGTTTCTATTCTGTTTGTTTTTGAGACAGAGTCTCAAGCTGTTGCCCTGGGTACAGTGCTGTGGCATCACAGCTCACAGCAACCTCAAACTATTAGGCTTAAGCGATTCTCTTGCCTCAGCCTCCCAGGTAGCTGGGACTACAGGCGCCTCCACACTGCCTGGCAATATTTTTGTTGTTCTTGAAATTATCATTGTTAGTTTAGCTGACCCAGGCCAGGTTCGAACCCACCAGTCTTAGTGTATGTGGCCAGT
Source organism: Arctocebus calabarensis (assembly GCA_963573935.1). Lineage (NCBI taxonomy): Eukaryota > Metazoa > Chordata > Mammalia > Primates > Lorisidae > Arctocebus > Arctocebus calabarensis. Next base: position 32,181 of record CAUYON010199092.1, read on the forward strand.
GCCCTACTCACTGAGCTATGGGCACGACCAAAACAAAGTTTCGGAAGTGAAACAGAAATAGTCTTCCTCAAACAAGCATATACTAAAGGAATTTGTCACCAGTAGACCATTTCTATGAGAAATACTTTAAAAAATTCTAAATATTAAAAGTAGACATCAATACTTGATAGTACAAAAATACTTGAAGAAAAAAAATCACAGCTCTTATAAAACAGCGAAAGGGGATACAAAGCAACTAGATAACAATCAACATGATGATGGAACAATATCACACATGTCAACACTAACATTGGCCATAAATGGTCTAAATGCCTAACTTAAACATTTTTCCAAGAAACCGATTTAACTCAAATAGGTTCTCACAGACTCAAGATACTAAATAATTGAAAAATAACCCACACAAATGGAAAAAAAAGATGGGCAGGAGTAAACTATTCTTATATCAGATAAAATAGACTTTAAATCAACAATAGCAAAAGACAAAGGTTGTTATATAATGATAAAGGGATACATTCAACAAGAAACAACATTTCTAATTACATATATGCCTAGCAGCAGAGCCCCTAGATTTATAAAACAAATACTACTAGACTTAAGGAAAGAAATATTTATTGTAAATAACAATACAATAGTAGTGGGAAACTTCAATATTCCAGTGAGGGAATTAAATCACTGAGGCAGAGAAATCAACAAAGAATTTAAACAAGACTGTAGAACAAATGGATCTAACAGACATCTATAGACCATTCTACCCTTAAATTACAGAGCATACGTTCTACTCATTACATTAGCACATGGAACATTTTCCAGGATAGCTTATATGTTAGGCCTTAAAATAAGGCTTAAAAAACTAAAAAAAAAAAATCAAATTCATATAATAAGTATCTTTTTGGACCACAGCAAAGTAAAAAACTATGAATCAAGTCCAAGAGAAACTCAAAACTATACCAATACATGGAAATTAAACAACCTGCTGATAAATGGTCTTTAGGCCAATTATGAAATCAACGTAGAAACCAAAAAAAAAAAATGATGGAAATATAAATTAGTCAAACTCTATAGAACAGCATGAAAATTTCTCAAAGAATTAAAAGTGGGACTACCATTCAATCCAGCAACCCCACTACTGGGTATGTACCTGAGGGAAAAGAAGTCATTACATCAAGATACCTGCACATATATGTTTACTGCTCCACAATTCACAGTTGCAAAGATGTAGAATTAACCTAAGTGCCCACAAACTGATATGTGGATAAAGAAAATGTGGGATATGTGTGTATAATATATACCACATTATACTACTCAGCCATAAAAAGAAATGAAATAATGTCTTTTGCAGTAATGTGGATGGAATTCGGAACATTATCCTAAGTGTGGTAACTCAGGAATGGAAAAACAAATATCACATGTTCTCACTTACAAGTGAGAGCTAAGCTATGGGTATGCATGGTCATAAAGAGGGTCATAATAAACATTGGAGACTCAGAAGGGAGAGGAGAGGAGTGTGAGAGGATGAAAAATTACTTAGGGGTACGATATATCCTATTTGGATGACAAGTACACTAAAAACCCAGATATCATCATTTATCCATGTAACAAAAACCCATTTATACCCCCCTTAATCTATTTAAATAAATAAAAATTAAGTTAATAAAATGAAATTTAAAAATACAAATAATTTTTCTTATTCACTTGTAAGAATAGTCAATATTAATAATACTGACATGTCTAACATTTGTCTTGCAAATATGCTTCCCATTTTGCTTGTCTTTTAAGTAAGTTTATGCTATTTTAATGAAGTTAAATTTTACATTTTTGTGATAAATTGATCTATTTAATGAGTTTTCATTACATGATTAGAAAGATCTTACCCAAGCTAAATTATAAAAATTACCACTATCTTCTTTGAGAAAGTTAATGGTTTTATTTTTTATTACTTATATTTAAAATTTGACCTATTTAGAATTTCATTTAATACATCCAACCCTTTATACTAGCCATTGTGTCAATATCTATTGGATAATTCATCTTTCCTCCTGTTAATTTGAAATGCTATATTTGTATTTTCTAAAGTCTTATGTTTTCAAATTTTTTTTAAAAAACTGTTTTTATTACAAAAATGCATATGGTAAAAAAGGACAGAAGTATCAAAAAATGCATACCATGATCAGTTTTCCTTTTGTCATTAACCCATGCTGGTTCTTTAGTTTTCCTTTCTAGGGGTAAACATTTTCTAGAAGCACTCTAGACATCCGAGCGTAAGATGTGTGTGTGTGTGTGTGTGTGTGTGTGTGTGTGTGTGTGTGAGAGAGAGAGAGAGAGAGAGACAGAGACAGAGACAGAGAGAGAGAGAGACAGAGAGAGAGAGAGATAAGTATACATATAATGTATGCATGTCTGTGTATTCTAGTTTATGTTTACATAAATTATAGCCATAGAATGCATATTGCTCAGCACCTAGTTTGCTTGTTTTTTTTTAAACTAAGCCATGCATCTTGGAACTCTGTAAGATCAACAGAGTTATTTCACTGCTTTTATAGCTGTGTAGCATTCCATTTTATGTTTGCATCATAGTTTTTAAAAAACAAGGAGGCTTTGGCCAACTTTTCTAGTCACTGTCGGTGACCAACAATGCTATAACAAATATCTTGCCTCATACTTCTTACACATGTGTGAATATAATATGGGACAAATTCCCCAAAGCATTACCTGATGGGCCAAAAATGTACAGGCACTTTATATTTAGAAGTTGTTACCAAATTGAACTCTGAAGAAGGTGAAATAATTTATATGTCCATCTACAGTGAATGAGCATGCCTGAATCCTTGCCTCATGGTAAATCTTTCTCAATATAAAATAACAAAATGTTATCTAATTGTTAAAGCAAATTTCTTTATTATTAGAGAGATTGAGACTTTTTTCCTCTATTTATGAGCCTTTTACTTGTTATCAACACAAGTTTCATGGTTCTGTTCCTTATCAAGTTCAGAGAACTCTTTATGTGTTGAGAAAATTAATCATTTGTCGGTACTACTTGTTTTAGATCTTCTTCCAGTTGGTCATTTGCCCTTCGATTGTATTTATTATGGTTTTTTTTTTCTATGCATAAGAAAATCTAATTTTTCATAGTAAAACTCATTAACTTTTAACTTGATGGCTTTGAGGTTTTCTTCTTGATTAGTAAGGCTTTCATCATTTCAGAAACATAGATAAACCTCATATTTGCTTCAACTACTCTTCTATTTTCATCATTTATGTTTAAATCTTTGATTCATCTTTAATCTATCGTGCTGTTAGAAGAAAACTGAATAATTTCAATTTTTACTTTTTCCCCAGATGTCTAGCTAGTAGTTTTCCTAAAACCATTTCTTGGAAATCCCATTTTATCATTGATTTTAACTGATCAATTGATCACACATGAAATCTCCATATAGTTAGTCTACTCTCAATTCTGTTCCTTTGGTCTAATCTGTCTAGTCTGTCCCAATACTATGTAGTTTTAACTATTATAGTTTTATAATACGTTTTAAGAACTGATAGTGGAGGTCTCCTTCAATAGGCTTTGCCTACTTTTCCATGATAAACAAGTTCCAAAATAAAGAATGCATAAAGAAAAAAAATAAACCCCAGTGGAATTTTTATTGATATTGCCTCAGATTTATAGGTTAATTTAGTGACAATTCACATTTTTACATTATTGAGTCTGCCTGTCTATCTTAGTCTCACTTTATGTATTTTACTAGTTTTAAAATTTTCTTTGTATATTTTCTGTACTTACCGAGTTAATTTATGCATATATATTATATATCTATATATATTCTGCAGCTATTGTGAATGGAATTTCTTCCATTAAAGTTTCCTTTAGATATTGTCCATCTATTTAAAGCACACATAAAGGTCTCACTTCAATACTGATGTTCTTACTTTTATAGAGAATTCAGATACATAACCACCACATTATCAAATAGAGGCACGCAGACGACCCACTCCAAACCCCAACCGGGTGTGAAGTGATGAAGAAATGGTAGGAAACACTTACCAAGTGGACTGTTAAAATACAGATAATGGACAATCAATTTAATCTTCAGGTAATTGTGCAGTTTTAGAGGGTTTTATAATTTAAAATAAAAGCAAAGGACAGTGCCATTCTCAGCAGAGGACAATAACTTAACATGAATCAATGTTGGTGACCAATGCACTATGAACACTTTGTCACCGATTCCTGCCCCCTCTTCCTTTTCTTCCTGTCTGTGTCAGAGATGCTTTCTCTTAATGCATTCAAAAGGGCTATTTTGGGACTTGAGTCACCTTTCTCTCCTTGTGTCTCTGCAACAGACACAATCCATCAACCTCCTATCATACACGAAAGAAAAAAATCCACTGTCCAAGATAGTGGAGCAGTCACTTGGTGTTGTGTTTATCATAGGGCTGAGCCCGGGTTCTCTGATGTCTCTGAGTGTGAATTCTCAGCCACCTCAGATGCCCACCTTTGGTGCCCTAACTGGCTCAGTTTAGAACAGAACAGTTTTCCCGAGAAGTTGTGGGGGTATTAATTATACTTCTATCATAAGTATGGCCAATATCCTGTGGTAATAAATCATATGATCTTGTGCATAATTATCACATCATTTAACAACAAGGCTATGTGCTGAGCTGATGTATGTCATAGATTTTTATACCAGTACCTGAAGTATAGATGCTAAGTTGGCTTGTGGTCAGAAGTGAACCCCCCCAATCATAATAGATACTACAGAAAAAGGGAACTTTAGGTAGGGGTGACTGGCTGTGAAGATGAATCTTAAAAAGCATCCTATATAATAACCATTCTTCATGAATAGAAAACCTGACCTTTAATCAGGGTTAGACCCTTTTTCTTTGAGGATGCAGCAGTCCACTCCTAATTTATAACAGCTCTGCTGTCCAATATGTGAGAGGATGAAAAAGCCTGGAAGTAAACCACAGTGTCCCCGAATTGCACTCAGTCAACTGCCTACATCACATCTCCACTCAATTTTAACAGGACCCAAACTAAGCATCTCTCCTCCCTCAAACCTGCTCCTTCTGTGGTCTACCCATCCCGGAAACCCCGTTCAGGCTTGATGCCTCTATTCTCTCACAGCCGAGATCAGATTCATCAAAAATCTGGGTGACTCCACCTTCAATCTCTCTCCCAAATCCAAGAACTCCTCACATCCACACTGCCGCCTCCCAGGTCCAAGCCCCCATCATTTTTCTTCTAGACTCTTACACCAGCCTCCTAACTATCCACAACAGGTGGCCAGAGTGATCCTGCAAAGATCTAAATTATAGCAGCCATTCCTTTGCTGGAAACCTCCAGTGAGTCCACATCAAACTCAGAGTAGAAGCCAAGGTGCCGTTTCTGTGTTCTAGTGCCGTCTTTACCACTGCACTCCTCCATTCCACCTTCGGTGCCCACTCTCGTCCCCTGGCTTACTGGTGCTCCTTGGAAAACCCAGCACAACGTCCCCTCAGGGTCTTGGCACCTGCTTTGTGCAACACTCTCCTCCCAAGTATCTCATGTCCTCCTGGCTCCCTCACCTTCTTAAAGTCTTTGGATATATGTCATGTTATCAGTGAGTCCTTCCCTGGAAATACTGTTTCAAAGTGCAACCCCTTCCTGCCCTTCTCTCTCTTCCCTTCTACACTATTCTCCTCAGATTTTAGCAGTAATATGTTTCGCCTTTTACTTAATCATTTATTTTTGTCTGAAGTATAAGGTCTTGGAGAACAAGCATTTTTATCTGATCTGTTCACCTGAGTGCCTGGCACATAGTAGGCTTTATTAATATTTGTTTGATAAGTGAATAAATGATTGAATGGGTATTTTAGGGCAAAGGCATAATAAAATAATAGCATAGAACTTTAATAGCAGAATTACATTTTTGCTTCTTAAATCTGGTAATTGAAAGGCTCATTGATAAAGTCATATGTTAACATCTTTGTAAAATAATACCATTAACTTAACAAAGTTTCATAGTTTAAATTATGAACTGCTACCCTGTATAATGATTTTATTTTTCCTTGCTCTTAAAGGCAAGGGAAGGTAAGGAAACGCAGCTCTCAGTTTCAATTGAAGACTCTACAGTTTTCATTATAACGATGATGTCACTTATGAAGACAATTGTGTCCAATGTCATTCTTTACAAAGGGATAGGGAACTGGGGAACACTTGCTTTCAGCCAGTTCAACTATGAACATAATGCTGATAATCATAAAATCAAAATTCCATGTGTTGCTGGTTAACTGGGCTTAAGTGAAGTCGGCCTAAAGAGAGACAGATGGCAGCATGGGCTAAAGTGTTTCTTGCCAGTGGCATTAAATCAAATATAAAAAGAACAGAATGACCTAACTTGAGTGTTTGCCTGGTGGTACACTGTGGTGACCTACAGTCTCCATAGATAAGTTAGGAGGCCTCTGTCACGGTTTAAGAGAGAGATGATGGGAGCTTGGACCTGGGAGGCGACAGTGTGGAGGTGAGGAGTGCTTGGATTTGGGAGAGAGTTTGAAGGGGGAGTCACCCAGATTTGTTGATGAATCAGATCTGGGCTGTGAGGGAATAGAGGCATCACGCCTGAAAGCGGTTTCTGGGATGGGGTGACCATGGGAAGAGCAGATTTGAGGGATGAGGGAAGAGAGAGGCTCACGAGTCCTCACTGTAGTGAATCTCTGTGTATATCGCAGAATTCTCAGGGTCCCTGTTTATCATTTCCTGTGGTCATCTTGGTCACTTAAAATTTTGATCATCTTGCTTTCAGATACACACCTGAAAGTGAATTTTTGTTAAGCAAAAGCTAATTTACATTCATAATATATAGCTGTCATTAATATAAAGCCAATTATGTTTTTGTATTATGCTGCCCCTCACCTATTAATTCATTTTATAATTGGGCTTCTAAAGATCAGAAAACCAGCAACCCATATATACAACCAGATTAGTATTTTTTTAAGTCAGGTTTTTTCAATATTCAGAGCAATAAACTATAACTACTATGAAAAATAAAGTGTATTCCAAGACTAGTTGATGGTGTCAGGGGAGAGCGGGGAGAGTTTGAAGACACAATTCTCAGATTAAATACTGTACAATTCTTTTTACATGTACTATATGATTTGGAGATGCAACTGTGACTTGGTACCTCCTAGAACTTCTATGCACACAGCAAAAACTTATACATGAAGTCTTCCATTATGACTGATTTGATTTTTCCCTTATCAATAAGGCTTAATACCTCCATTCCCAGGTGGAAATTCAGTCCCACTGTCTTATCAGGCAAATTCTTTGCAACAAACTATGGAGGATTACATGTTTACACCACAATATAAATATCTGAACATGTAAAATGTCTATTTATGGTTCATCCTACAGGAGCAATTTTCTAGTTTCATTGCTCAATGGCCACTTTTGTAGAATGGTGTCTGAGGTATGAGACACCAATTTCTTACTTGGTTGGGGGCAAGGGGACATGAGTATGAAGCATTGCTAATGAAAACAGCATTCTGTTTCACAACTTGTAAATGTTGGAGGAGATAAGGACACACCATTCATCTAAGTACCAGGGATCTATGTTTAGTTTTATTCTGCTTTTATTTGAAACTACATTTCAAGGTGTTTGTGTTGAAAGGGAAATGTTTGCATCCTGGTCTCATCCCAGGTGGGATCCTACATTCCCTATGCTACACGGGGCTGTCATTGAGTTCTGCTGCCTTCCCACCCATCTATCAGGGTTTTTCATCACAGGAACCCCCAGCAAATGCTCTCAAGTACCCTAGACTCTGTTCATTGCAGGTGGGGACCTCATTCTCTATCTCAGCTAAAAACTACTGGGCTATTATGTTTGGGCTTACAATCTAGAATAATATTTTTCACCCTGCCAGATTGTGATTTAATTGTGGCACAATTAGCATTTTTTTTTGAGACAGTCTTACTATGCCACCCTCGGTAGAGTGCCATGGTGTCACAGCTCACAGTAACCTCCAACCCTTGGGCTGAAGCAATTCTCCTGCCTCAGCTTCCGAAGTAGCTGGGACTACACATGCCTACCACAATGCCCAGCTATTTTTTGGTGCAGTTTTCATTGTTGTTTTAGCTGGCCTGGGCCAGGTTCAAATCCATCAGCCTTGGTGTATGTGGCTGGCACTGTAACCTCTGTGTTACAGGCGCCCAGCCACAACTAGCATTTTTAAGTGAAATACAACTGAATAGAAAATGGGTATCTATTCAATGGGTTTCATATGTAATGGGAACAAATACTGTTATACAACTTCTGGGGGCGTGCTAGGTAGGTGTATTTTCTCTTCCTTTCAGAAAAGAACACCTCCAACCTCTCCTGTAGCTAGTTTTACCCATATGGCTAGGACTTGGACAGGGAATGTAAACAGAAGTGCTATGTGTTCCTGCCAAACTGTGCCCAAACTTTCAAGCATGATTCTTGCATATTCCTTGTCTGGAACTCAATTGAGAGGACCCGGAGGAAGACTGAACCTCAAGATGGAAAGGCTCTGGGTCCCTGAATGCACACGTGATGTTGCTTGCTCACCAGCCCACACTGAGCTGCGAAAAGAATGAAAAACAAACCTTTTGAATTAAGTCATTGAGACTGGGGATTTGTTACAACACCTTATTTTACTTGGATGCAAAACTGAAAAAAGGGTGAACCCCAAAGGGATGCACCCTGCTCTCTTGACTCTGATCTTATTACAGCTCCTTTAATATACAGCAGCCTAGAAACACTAATGTACAGAACATTCATGAGGCTTATCTTTCCTCAGAGCTTTGCCGCAATTCTAGTTTTAACAATGGCTTAATCTCCCAGGTGGACCAAGGCTTTCTACCTGATTCTACTGATACCCTTGGCTCAATGCATTTCAGTAACTGAGTCCCACTGAGCCCACAGCTGGTCCTTCCCCCAATATCCCGTAGATGGCTGCAGATGATTCATGATCCATCTCAGCCTTTATATTTCATTTATCAGGATGCAACTAATTTCTAACAAACTAATTCTGATAAAAAATGTAATGTATATGAGGACATTCTCTTTCCAAAAATAGAATTTGGATAATTACAAGAATAATAGCAATGAGTAACAATAGTTGGCACGTACTGAGTGCCTACATTCAGGCCTTGGGCTAGATCCCCCACACACACATCCCCTAATTCTTGCAACAGTTTAGTAAAGTATTATTAGTACTTTCAATGAATATAATAATTAGTATTATTAAAAGACGAAGAAAGTAAATCTCAGAGAGGTCAGGGAATTTAACAGAGTTAGAATATGCCAAAGTCAGAAGTTGAACTTACATTTATCTCATGACCAACCTTATACCCTTTCTACATCATGCTCTATCCCGATGACAACAACAAAAAAACCCCAGATTGTTTAACAGTGAGAAGGTTAGGTTTCTAGAAAGTGAAGAAGCTTCTTGCGAGCCCTTGGATCACCCTGCAGAAGAGGGTGCCTGTTCAGGGAGGCCCCACTATGCACTGAGCCATCCTAACCTTTTAATTCACTTGGTTAGTGGGATGCCAGGGAGATCAAAACAGAACTGAACAGCTTAATGGAGGCAACAGCCACCATTTGCACCACATATGGCAAGAGAATCCCAACCTTCCAAACATGTAAAGTGTCATAGCAGCGCTCTGCATCTTGGTCAAGGATCTGGAAACCAACAGGAATAAACGAGACCATTATTTCAGGATAAACGGAGCAGGCCAGACTGTGTCTTCCAACATAAAATCCAGACCCATGCCTTTCGAAGGAGCGCTCTAGACAATCCACAAGTGAGTGGAAAGACAAAATTAGCATTTCTCTTAACATTGTAACTTTATTTTAAAGCAAGACAGAATCAAGCTTGTCTAACCTCTAGTGATCAGCTAATGCTCAGGCTCTCCTCCCTTCCTTGTGTCACACATGACAAACAGAACATGGGACATGTCTGGAGAGAAGATGGAATTCCATGACGTAGGAGGCTATAGAACACCACCCTTAATCATTCTTTCACTTTGTTTCGCAACCCACTTCAGATTACAGAGCTCTGGTTGAGTTATTTATATATGACCTTGGTTTAACAAAACCATTCTTTGAAATTTAAGAAAAATGTATATTGTTCTGTGGCTTAAAATATTCCTGCAAGGAATCTGAATGTTGAAGATAATATGAACAAGTTAAGAACAGGTGAATGACAAGAAAATGACAGAGTTAGTCCTCGTCCTGCTCACAGTGCCCTTGTTTTTGTTTTGAACCCATCACATCATGAGTTAGAGCATGAGAACTTACTCAAATATGACACAGATCATCGAGATCCTATAAAATGTGGCTTTATCTACTGTCATCCATGCTGAACCTCAACCCAAGCGTCTGTTGTGCTTAGGATATTAACCAATTGCTGAACTACATGTAGATAGTTCATAAATAAATGGGGAGAGGTGCGGCTCAAATGTTTTTACCGATAATACCTGACCAAAACATTTACTATAAAGGAGCTTGATGCACCTCAGCTTACAGCACTTTCCATAATTCAGAAGGTCCCGGGGAGGTACATATATTAAATGGCTGGGTCTGGATAATCTGCAGGAAATGCATGAGCCTCTGAAGTTACACCTCCCTGCCCCTCCATCTGAGCCTCCAGAGTCACTCTAGCAGCCCTAATTACCTTCATAAACAAGGCGAAATCATTTTCAGCTGCCTGGGACTCTGCTGGGAAGATTTTGCTTTTCATCAAATTTGCTGTTCTCCACCGAGCGTGGTTGGAACGATTTGGTCTTGATTTGGATTCAGAAGCTTCATTCACTTAACCGCTTTAAGCAAAGTTTAAACAAAATATTTACCTCGATAATTTGCCTCAAAATTTTCCTCATTTGAGGCAAACTGCTCAGCCAGGTCACTGCAGAAAGTCCCACAGCAGGACAGAGCTGTGCAAAAAAAAGGTGCAGTCGGAGGGGGCGCCACATGCTGACGAGATGCAGTCAAAAGCATATACAACATTTATTAGCTAAAGTACCATGAAAAGCCTTCTAATCAGTCAGTTTCCTCTCATTAAATGTTAATTGGTTCATATAAGCTTCCTGCATAGGAAAGTATCTGGTACTTAGCAAGCATTAGAAAGAGACAAGTCACCCGGGGAGTCTTGGAAACAGCAGACACAGAGCAAGGACATTGTTACCTCACCGGGCGGGCGCATTTTCGTTTAAAGGCTTATGTGAGCTCCCTGAGGAAGACCCAGAAGATCTGCCAGCAACAAACTCAAGCCCAAATTTTCAGCCTGGTAATGAGTCCCTGAAATAACATTTGTTGAATTTTAAAAGCACCTCTTAATGGGATTAGTCACTAAACCAACACTCTGATTATATTCAGATATGTTTGCTCACACCATTTACAACCACAGACCAGGATAATCATATCATCTTAAGTGGCATTTTATCTAGATTGTTTTAGCATGCTGAGTAAACCACCTTGGTAAAGAGCTATGAAACTGAGGGCAACAAAACTCCAGGGCTTTGTGATTTGAAGTCAGTCATAGATATTTGGGGCTGGAGGGACTATAAAGACAGCTTATTGAGGCTGACATGCCACCAGCCCACACCAGCACAGCCAGGCCACTGTCACAGAAGCACCTGTTTGACTGGCCCCAAGCCATTGCTAAATATCATAAATATCACCCCTGATAAGCTCTGAAGCACTCATGTCATAGAAAAAGACACAGCCACCCAAAGAGTTAAAGTCACTTATGCCCACTATGCATCTTTTTAAGAGAGAACCAAAACTTGGGTTTTGGTGACCCAGGGTTTGTGGATCCATCTGAAGGCTCAACTGGGAAAAGATCCACGTCTAAGATCACTTTGCCTACATTCCTGACAAACTCAAACTATGAGATGATAAATATGTGCTATTTAAAACCACTTCATTTTGGAGTAATTTGTTATGAAGTAAAAAGTAACTAATATGTTTGCCCATGTTTGGAGCAACCAAAACTTGGGTTTTGGTGGCTCCATACCACTGTCTTGCCCTGAGCTTTTTTGCCATATATAAAACCACCTTTTGACACAAAGTGACAAGAGTCACTAAGCAGATTAGATCAATGCTTTAATAGCAGGGAAAAGAGCTATAAAATGATATTTTAAAAAAGAATATCGAACATTTATTGAATGCTCATTATGTGATAGGCACAAAACTTTATATGTATTAACTAATTTAATCTTTGTAATAGTTACTGTCATTAATTCCATTTGACAGATGGAAGAACCAAGGTGCAGAGAGGTTAAGTAACTCACCAGGGATGCAAACTTCTTAGACAGCTTCTTAGACAGCCCCTTCCCCTCCTGGTATTCACAGTCTGTGTAATCCCCTCCCACCCCATGGCTATGGGCTGGTCCCACTGGCTCATGTCAAACAGAATACAGCAAAACTGTTGGGATATCCTTGATTAGGTTACAAAAGATTATGATGTCTGTATTACGAATATATCCTTTTTCTATCAGCTGTGATGAAACAAGTTACCATGTTAAACATGACAATGGGGCAAAGAACTGAAGATGCCTCCAGCCAACAGCCAGCAAAAAAACCAATGGTCCTAAAGGAAGAGAAGCTTATGAACTTGTAAGTGCTCTTAGAGGTGGTTCTTTTCCCAGTTGAGCCTTCGGATGGATCCACAACCCTGGGTCCATGCCTTGATTGCAGGCTTTTGAGAGAATGAGAAGCAGAGGAGACAGCTAAGTCACGCCTACATTCCTGACACACTTGAACTACAAGATAATAGATACGTGCTGTTTAAAATCACTTCATTTAGGAGTAATTTGTTATGAAGTAAAAGGTAACTAATATGTTTGCCCAAGACCATACTGGTAGTAAGTGTAAGGAACAGGATTTGAACCCAGGGAGTCTGGCTCCTGATTCTGTGATCTTAACTACTGATACCCTACTGCTTCTCAGAAAGCACAGCACAATCCTCATCATGATCATCTTCACTGCCAAAAACATCATCACCAACTACCTCACTGTCACCACTGCCGTCACCATCATGACTACTGTGTTTGCTAAGTGATTTCATGTAATGCTCAAAATGACCCTGTAACTCCAAATATACATATATTTTTAAAAACCCCTAGACTCACTTGGGGTCATGTAGAAAATTCAGAACTTAAATCAGCTGACTCCAAAGTCCATTCCCTCCACCAAACAGCTGCCCAAGAGTTATATCTAAGCAGTAATGACATCTTGAGAAATGATTCTTTCCAATATTGAGGGAAAACTTACAACATTGAATCATTGATAACAAAGTCCACTTGCTGTAGACTTCCAACTCTACCATACTTAACAATTCCATGGAAAGTTTCAAGATATGAGATGTGGGAATATCCTAGAAACCTGGAAGCAGGAAAGAATGCTTCATTACATAGCACTTCTTGTTAGCAAATATAACAAACCATGAATTGAAAATGGCATCAATTGTACGATACTAAGTTTCTTCCAAAAATGCAAGAATAAAATTTAATATAATAATTTGATTTGCATATACATTCTTTTATAATTCCCTTCTGCACATTAGATGAGAAAGTTCACTCTTCCACCTTAACCCAGCCTCGCTTTCAGCTTCATCTTCAGCTGACATGAAGCTCAAGTCTGATCATGTCCCATCAGGGCCTTGAATCAGAGACCTATGTTTTGGCTTCCAGTCTGAGCACATTTCTTAGTACAAGTGGCAAGAAAGTACTTTAGGGAGAAGGCAGAAAGGATGGGAGGATGAAAGGAAGAGAGGGAGGAAGGGGAGAAAACAAGAAAGAAAGAAAGGCAGGAGGAGGATTTTGCTCTTTTAACTATGGCCATAATTCCCCAAATCACTCAAATATGCCAATTATGGCATAAGTGAATCCTAAAGCCTCTGGTTTATGATAGAGTTCCCTCTGTAAATTAAACGGAAAGAAAACAGGAATATTGGGTATGTAGGGCCTCAAGAATTGAAGCCTTATGCTCTGCTCTCTTTCCCACATCCCGTTCCCATGTCTTAAGATCCCATGCAGTCTTTCCCTCATAGTTTTTAGTTTCTGTACTACCACTAACCAGAAAGTACCTTGTGGACTTTAGGGCAATGAGGAACTGCACTAAGGCGGAAGTGCTTCTGCCGGTGGTAACGATAAAGTAATTAGCTACAACGAATGACAATGCTTCCAATCATATTCGTCAGACTGTTTACACTAACTGGGAAGACAAGACCTGTGCAAAACCATCCAAACAATGGATGGACCAATTTGTCAATAGTACGTGGGTTCATGTTGTAGATGGGACCACGGGCTAGGCCCCATGCACGTACTGTCACTTTGTCAACTGTCCACTAGGGGATTCCTTCTATTTCTGTATGAAGTCTGTGACCTGCTTTTTTGGCAGGCCAGCTTCATTGCCACTGTCTTGACAGGGTCCTTCATCCTTCAGCTGTCACTTTCATCTTCCAAGCTCACACCCTCTTGTACCTGATTGCCTTAGAGTGAGGGAAGAGGAAAATGACCTCCGTGCTGTTTATTTGTCTCAGTGGGATAGAGACGTGGCTGAAAGAGGGGGCGATGGGGCTGCTGCCCACAACTTTAAGCGGGGAAGCCTTGATAAGACAGTATGAAATCTGCCTTGCTCTTGTTTCTTCGGCCCAGACTCAGGCAGAGATGACTACTCTACAGCTTTGCCACTTTTCTGTGTGTGCTGAGACTTCTTTTCATTTTCCTTAAAATTTTTTCTGTAATTGTTTAAAGCCATATGCCTAGAGCTGCATAACATTAAAGAATGTAAATCCTATCATTTCGTGCTCCCCTTTCCCCCTCCAAATCTCTGGGGTTTTTAATCCCTGAGCACATCTTTCCTTCCAAGCGTCCCCTGTTTACTCCACGCAGGGCACCTTTTCTGTCTTTTTGGCATAAACACCATTTAGGCCCATCTTTTAAAACTTCTTTGGATAGAAAGCTTTATAAAACAGATGATGCCCTTTGACTCAGAAATGCCCCGGGGACTGTTGAGGTGTGTGGAACTGTCTGCCCCTTCCCTAAATGGTGCCAGACAACTCCACTTTTCCTGTCCTTCTGTATGTTTCCTATTACTTTCTTCCTCCCCTCTGCCGCCAATTTATTGCGCCTACATTGTTTCCCACAAATTCTGACCCACAAAGTGTGGCTCCTAAAAAATCCATTTTTGTTTTTGGAAATCGGAAATATGTAGGATTGTAGCCATCACTATTCACTTTCTGACTCTAAAGTTTAAAGCTCACACATACTTCTTGAAGCATTCCAAAGGGCTGAGAAAACAGTTGCATAAGATGTAAAAGATGGTCCTTATAGGAATAAAATAAAAAATAAAGAGACCAGCCTAAGCAAGAATAAGACCTCTCTACTTTATAATGATGGTCATGGTCTATATTCAGCATTTTTTATTTCAGAAATTGATTTCTCTTTTGCTCAAAGTTCTGGAAATAGCCAAATTCATCAGGGGAGTTTTTCCGGTAGTCACATCTGTCTGACTTTATTGAATTTCCTTTTCTTAATGAATCATGAGGGTTGAGTTAAATGTTAAATATCAGTGTTTATATAAGGAACATGCATGTTTGCTTTTTCTTCAATTAAGGAAAGGCTGGTTGACCTTTGTGCCACTGAGTCTTGTGCTTGTTAATGGCAAGGCTTTTCTACTTAACAAGCCATTCTGCTGAGTCCTACTACACCATCTTGTAAGGACAGAGAAAGCCTGTTGACAGTCAGCTATCTGCTGGGTGGAATAAGCAAAAGATACCAATGTCGCAGCAAATAGAAGACGGAAGAGTAGGAAAGGTCTCATCGCAATGCTGGAGGTTGTGGGGTTACCTTTGTCTCTGCACAATTGTATACATTAGGATCCTAGAGATGAAAAATTATTTCAAAAATTCAAAATTGGGAAGCAACATAGTCCAAGTTTGAGAACCTGGAAAGAACTATCTACTGAGGTTTTTAGAAATAAGAAATTCCTGGCTGGGCATAGTAGCACTATAACCCTAGCACTCTGGGAGGCTGAAGCAAGGTGGATGGATCATCTGCGCTCAGGGCTTTGAGACCAGCCTCAGCAAGAGTAAGACCCTATCTCTACGAAAAATAGAGAAATTAGTCAGGTGTCACGACAGGCACCTTTAGCCCCAGCTACTCAGAGGCTGAGGTAGGAGGATCTCTTAAACCCAGGAGTTTGAAGTTGCTGTGAGCTAGACTGAGGCTGCCGCAGTCTAGGTTGGGGCAACAGAGTAAGATTCTGTCTAAAAAATAAAAAGGAAAAGAAGGGATTCCAGAGCCATATTCAGATCTATGAAATCAATTTCCAGGGATTGGAACCTTGCAAATCTGCATTTGCTGACACCTTCTAAATCTCTTTCCCTGGGAAATCTTACCCACTCTCAAGCCTACCATTGCTCATTTTATGCTAACATCTTCTCAATTGATAATTTTAGCTCACATTGTTTTCTGAGTTCCAGGCCCATATATTCTCCTGCATACAGGACAACTCTATGTAAACAACTTGTAGTACTTCCATGTCAGTACATATACTAGTGAGAGTCTACCTCAAACCTCCTCCTTTTCGTGTTCAAGAAATTAATCTCCCTCCAACTGTCCAACATGAGACTCCCAGTTGCCAGGGCCTTTTTCAGATCCTTTCAGACCCCATAACCAAGCTCATCATCAGGTTCTATCAGACTGTATATCAACGACCTTCTTGATACCTCAAAATCTTTTCTGGCTAACACTTTCAAGATTCCCCTCAGAAGCTACTTTCAAGAGGAAATTCTCCTATAATGTCTTAAGACCTAATTAATTGACCTTTCAAACCTGTTTTCATGCATGTGCCTTACACATTGTTCCATAGTCAAGTTTGCATAATTAGTTCTTAAGAGACACTATCACATCCCCAGAGTCTAAAAATAGTAGATACTCAATAAGTATTTTTAAGTTAATGTTAAATACATAGTACATGTTCATTAAATGTAAATTCAAAAACTCTTGCCAAAATCCAGATGTTCTACGATCCTAGATTTTCCCTGACTATGTGAAACCAGAGACCTTGTTTCACTATAGGAAATGAGGTTAGGCTGGTGCTACTTGCTTTTCATGAACTATTGCTGGACCCCAGTGATTATCTCTTTTCTTTCTCTATGTTCAAATGCACATCTTTGGATAACCTTACTAATTGGTAGACTACTAGAATAAAAGAGACCACGGAATTCAAGTGATCCAACCTCCTGCTCTAAAGGCAAGAAACCTAGGACTGAGAGCTTGACTTTCACAAAGGGGCATATAAAGCTTGTGTGGGAGCCTACAGGTCTGCGTCCTTTAAAATCAGGACATATTTGATCCTTCCAAGTATTAGTCTCTTCCTACTCCTTTTACCACTCTCAATTCCTCCCACCTTCTCAAGAATCTCTCAATTCCCTAAAATATAATTTGTCCCATGACAGATATTTTAATTTATTATTAGCACTCAAAATGATCTCTTCCTATTTTATCACATACTTTGACCTTTAAGTACTTCAAACTAAAGTGAGGTCTAACCACACCAGCTGGGCAATAAGTTTTTATGAAAGAAAAGATAGAAGTTAAAAAATAATTTAGGAGTGCTAACATTAAATACTTTCACTCGATCCACAGACTTATATCTTCTTTCTTATCCTTCAGCTCTGGACACGGTTTTAAAGACTTATTTTTGTCATTTTCTTGACATTTTAACAACTATATTCTACAATCTGCTGTCCAGTATGGTAGCCACTAGGCACATGTACCTATGGAGCCCATGAAATGAGGCTAGTCTAAAACAAGATGTGCTGTAGTCTAAAATATATATACTCATTTTTTTTTATTGTTGGGGATTGAGGGTACAAAGAACCAGGTTACACTGTTTGCATAAAGTCCCTCTTATGATTGCGTTCCATCCTCAAGAGGTGTGTCACACATCATGACCCCTACCCCCTCCCTCTTTTCCTCTCTCCCATTTCCCCACCCCCCACCATAAACTAACATCAATTGTCCTCATATCAGAATTGTACGCTCCATTTTGAGACTTAATAAACTGCCACTTTGACAATTTTTACATTGAAAAGATAACATTTTTAACACGTTTGGCTAAGCAAAATATATTATTAAAGTTTATTTTCCTGTTTCCTTTTAATCTTTAATGTGGCTACTACAAAATTTAAAATTGTAAGTGGGACTCATGTTATATATTTTTTTTATTGGGCAGTGCTGCTATAGGCTTTACTCTGGAGATTGTTCTCTCAGTTTTATATTCCTTTATTTTTAGCTTTTCTTTGTGAAATGTTCTCTCATGTTTTCATTTTATTGAAGTCTTACTTAGTCAGGAGGTTTTGCTGCCGCCACATTGAGATCTGTAGATCTCTCCTCACTTCATTTTTCACTAGCATTACTTTCTTGGAGTTTGTCAAAAATTCATTTTTAAGTGCTTACCAAAATTCTCAAGTCATTTTTTCTTGATGCAGTAACATCACACCATTACTAAGTATAATACAATAATGATAAGGGTGATCATTTATCGAGGAATTACCAAGTGGCAGATACTATGATAAGCACTTTACATATACTTTACATATATTATCTCATTTCATATTTATAATAACTTAGTGAAGTATTATACTGTCTGCCTTACAAATGGAAAAGGTAGATGCCCAGTGAGGGTATGTCTTCTCTGCTCATAGCAAGAGAAATTCCCAGTTGTGAAAACTAAAAATGTCTTCTGATATTGCCAAATTTCCATAGTTGAGAAGCTCTGGTATAGAATAATAATGCTTTCATTATTTCCTTTAAATTTGGGAGGATAAAAATATTGGCAATCTGTGTCAAGGATTTTCAGCCATACCCTTAGGCAAATGAGGTTTTCTGAGTATTCCTAACAGGTGCAGTCTGCTCTCTTTGTCCCCATGCTAGCTCCAGGCCCAACCCAGGATTACTCTGCTCACTTAATTTTTCTGGCTGGCAAATAATCTTTCAAAACATCCCACCATTGGTGTTCCACTTTACCCAAATACTCTCCAATGTAGTACCAGCACAAAAGTCATAACTGGGAATGGCTTTCCCACCACATATGTGGGCACCTCCATCCCAGAGAAAAGAACCAGCCCAGAGAAAATACTTTTTGGCTGACAAAAGTATTGTATTCCTGATGAATGTGAAGAATAAAAAGAGGTCAAGAGATACCTTTATCTAAAGCTCTCAATAGTCATAGATGGAAATTTGTTTATTGGGGCATACCTCATGTTATTGCACTTTGCAGATCTGTGCTTTTTACAAATTGAAGATCTGTGCCAAACCTGCATTGAGCAACTCAACTGGCACCATTGTTCCTAGGGCATATGCTCAATTTATACCACTGTGTCACATTTCAAACCTTTTCATTGTGATATCTGCTGTCAGTGAGCTTTGACGTTAGACCATTGCAATTATTTTGGAGAGCCATGAACTACACCCATGTAAGATGATGAACTTAACCAATAAATATGTGTGTTTTAAATTCTCAATCAACAGGTTATTTCCCCATCTCTCTCCCTCTCCTCAGGCCTCTCTATGCTTTGAGCTACAGAAAAATTAAAAGTAAAGTTAGGCCTATTAATAATGCTATAATGGCCTCCAATTGTTCAAGTGAAAGGAAGAGTGGCAAGTGTCTCATTTAAAAGCAAAAGCTAGAAATGACTTAGCATGGTGAGGAAACCATGTTGAAAGCCAAGGTAGGCCAAAGGTAGGCCTGCTGCACGTAGCCAAGTTGTAAATGCAAAGGCAAAGTTCTTGAATGGAATTAAAAGTGAACACTACTACAGTGAACACATGAATAATAAGAAAGTGAAACAGTCTTATTGCTGATATGGAGAAATTTGAGTGGTTTGCATAACAGTGGTTCTCAACCTTCCTAATGCCGCTACCCTTTAATACAGTTCCTGTGAGTTGAGAACTGCTGGCATAGGAGATCAAATCTGCCACAACATTCTTTAAACCAAAGCCTAATCCAGAGTAAGGCCCGGACTCCCTTTAATTCCATAAAGGCTTAGAGAGGTAAAGAAGCTGCAGAAGAAAAATTCGCAGTTATCAGAGGTTGGTTCATGAGATTTAAGAAAAGAAACCATCTCCATAACATAAAAGTGCAAGGTAAAACAGCAAATGCTGGTGTAGATGCCGTAGCAAATGACCCAGAAGATTGAGATAAGATCACTAATGAAATTAACTACACTAAACAACAGACTTCTAATGTAGACAAACAACTTTGTATTGGAAGAAGTTGTCATCTAGGACCTGCATAGCTACAGAGGAGAAATAGATACCTAGCTTCAAAGCTTCAAAGGACAGGCTAAATCTTGTTAGGAATAAATGCAGCTGTTGACTTTAAGTTGAAGTCAATTCTCATTTACCATTCCAAAAATTCTAGGGCCCTTAAGAATTATGATAGATCTCTGCCTGTACTCTATAGATAAAATCTGGAAGCCAGGTGTTTACAGGATGGTTTACTGACTATTTTGAGCCCACTGTTGAGACCTACTGTACATAAAAAAAAAAAAAGATTCCTTTCCAAAATATTACTACCCACTGACAACACACCTAAGTGTCCAAGAGCTCTGATGGAGATGTTCAAGGAGACAAATGTTGTTTTCACAGTTGCTAACACAACATCCATTCTGCAGCCATGAATCATTGGGCTATCAATTAGATATTGATTCCTCTGATAGATCTGGGCAAAATCAATTGAAAACCTTCTGGAAAGGACTCAATTCTAGAGGCCATTAAGAACATTTGTGATTCATGGCAGGAATTAAAAATATCAGTATTAACAGGAGTTTGGAAGAAGTTGATTTCAACCTTCACAGATGACCTGGAGGAGTTCAAGACTTCAATGGAAGAAATAATTGCAGATATGGTAAAAATGGCAAGAGAACTAGAATTAGAAGTGAACCCCGAAGAGGTGAATGAACTATTGCAATGCCATGATAAAATTTGAACAGATGAACAGCCGCTTCTTATGGACGAGCAAAGAAAGCGGTTTCTTGAAATGGAACCTACTCCTAGTGAAGATATTGTGAACATTGTCACACATGTTCAAAATGACAACAAAAGATTTAGAATATTCCGTCAACTGAGTTGATAAAGCAGCAGCATTTGAGAGGAGTTACTCGAGTTTTAAAATAAGTTCTACTGTGAGTGAAGTGCTATCAAACAATAACATACAATAGAAAAATCTTTTGAAAAAGGAAGAGTCAAATGATGCAGCAAACTTCATTGTTGTCTTATTTTAAGAAATTGCCACAGTCACCCCTATCTTCAGCAACCGCCACCCTGGTCAGTCAGCTGCCATCAACAATGGGGCAACATCCTCCACTACCAAAAAGATTATGGCTCACTGAAAGCTCAGATGATAATTGGCATTTTCTAGTAATAAGGTGTTTTTTAACTAAAGTATACACATTGCTTTTTTAAATACATAATGCTATTTCACACTTAACAAACTACAAAATGCTATAAATATAACTTTTCAGATAATGGGAAATCAAAACATTTGTGTGGCTCACTTTATCATGATATTTGCTTTATTATGGTGGTTTGGAACCGAACCCAGAATCTCTCCAAGGTATGTCTCTCTAGTCTAGATTTTACACTTAGTACCTTTATTTACCCACATCCTCCAAAACTGGTTGGTTACAAAAGAAAAATTATTCTAGTGCTCATCCAAATGGTTTTTCTCAGTCTTCCACATAGTAAGTACAGTTCTGAAATGCACAGTATACTTATCTGTTTCTTATAATGCACTATTTTTTTCTTCTCTCCAGATTTCTTTTGGAGTCTAGGCATAACACATAAATAGATCATTTGTTCAAGTGCCTTTCCTGAGAATTATATCAATCTAAAATTTTCATTTGTAAGTCCAGTACTGTTTCAGTGACAGCATATGTGGTGTCACGATCTGGTTGGCTAACATTAAGCTAGGGTCATTATACACATGTGTAAGTGCACGTGTACATACACATATGTGCAATGTCTGAATACATATATGTATGCTTAAATATTGGCTTTCTTTAAAGTAAATTTGGTATTTTCATCTCCTTTGTTATTGTCAACTACTGTGTTATTTGTATAAACAAAGAGGGATCATTTTCTTCTTCTCACTGCTTTTCAAAACAGGTGCATTTTGGAAGAAAAGTAATGATTTTTTCTTCTACTTCCTTTCTAATAATAAGGAAAAATATAGGAAGTGTCCTGCTGCTTCATGTAGAATTATTTTAAGGCCATTAAATTGGTCTATTCAACTTTAATCAGGTGCAGATGAGAGCGTGCTGATCTGTGCATTCGGAAATTTCACTGTTCCTATACAAACTCACTGCCTGGAAACAAGGAAGCCTGACACTTGAAGGGCTATGCTGTCTGACAAACTAGATTAATAATGAATGAACCCATCTTGTATAATCAGAAAGGGGAGGAATGCTACAAATTAGAAATAAGCATGTTCTTCATTACGGATGGCAGCAGGATGCTGCTTAGGGTATCACTGATGCTCAAATTAGCTGCGGGCCATGGGAACCAATTGCAGCCCCTCACAGTTTCTTGCTTTCCTCTTGAGATCCTCCTCCTCAAGGGACTTGCAAAATGAGAAATTCAAACTTGGGAGACATATTTGCACCACATGAGAATGACAACTTATTATTTGTCTAGGGTATACAGATTTGTAAATGGGTTACATTTCCATCTTAAATTCAGTTAAAGTCCCTATATTTTCCATCTAAATGGGATCAAAATTATGCCAAGATGGGAATTTCTGCAAGATTTCTGGTATTCTCAAGAGATGTTTACCCTGAATATCATCTGTTTTCAGAGAAAATGAGCTATCCATCTCCGAACGTAGGCAACTTGCTAGCATATTGTTTGATTGAAGCATGTTTTGTTTTAGCGTATGCTGCCAAGGACTAGCTGTGATATGAGCGCCCTAGGCACGTGTGTGAGTGTGTGTGCACGCATGTGGGCATGTGAGTGTGTGAGTGTGCGTGCATGTGTGGGCGGGAGTGTGTGCATGCATGTGTGTGTACGTGGGTGTGTGTGCTTGTGTGTATAGCAAAACCTAAACAGACAGAGAAATAAGGTGAAATAAAAAATCTCAGAAGAAGACACAAAGGAAAGCCAGTTAACATCCCTTTCTCAACCTAACCTGAAAATGCATTTCTGTAGGGCTAAACCCAGACAATTTGTACGTGCAGGTATCAGGGATAAGTCATGTATCCCACAAAGATACGAAATACCTGACTGACCCAAGAATGGTCCTTGGAGCTAAGACAAACTGTCCACTTGCCCACAGGCTACAGTGATGGTGACTGAGGGAATGACAACTCCTCGACCCTGTGGCTCTGACCCGATCTGCTTGTCCTCGTTTTCCTTAGTGCCATGGTGATTTTCCTACACCTTGATAGACCCTTATGTTGAGGTGAGCAGAGACTGAGACTGGCTCCGGTGGTCTGGAAACCCATGGGCCATTAAACTAGTGCAGACAGTGCGTGGAGGCCCAATCGTGCCCACTGGGAGAGAAAGGCCTTTGCAAGGCCAGAGGAAGGACCAGTTGAGGCGGTCAATGTGTTATTTCTAGGTCGTGATAAGGTTTCCAGAATGTGCTGACTAGCAGGGGAGAGATTTTTCAGACATAACGTAGCCCACCGTTTGCCCACTTCTGGGAAACTAGAATGTGGATGCGAGCATCCATTTTAGTCTGGAGGCTTTTGAAAGATCTACCAAATTCAGAACAGCACCTCCAGCTGCTGATTAGAGTCAAAGGGTTTGGAGGATGGAAGATTCCAACAAGGAAAGAACAGGTCAGTGTGTGTCCGCAGTGAGGCTCTGCAAGGACAGAAAGTGGTTTCCTTAACTACAGTAGGCAGACTGTGGTTGACATCTGCTCCAAGGACAAGGGCAGATCTGTGAAGAGACTCCAAGTCAGCCATGTTCACTCATCAGGCCCACCCTACCCACTGCATATTGCAGAACCCTCATAAGTAGTCATCACTGAGCTAGGCTTTCCACAAAGTACCTGATAAGTAGGACAATGCAACATGTCTCTGTCCTAACTCCCAGAACCCCTGACTATGTTATGTTATATAGCAAGAAGGAATTAAGGTTGTAGATGGAAGTAAGGAATTAGGTGACCTTGAGACGGAGAAATTGGCTGAGATTATCCAGGTGGGCCCGACGTCATCACAAAGGTCCTCCTAAGTGAAAAAGGGCCAGAGAGTCAGCATCATGAGAAGGCGTTGGCCAGCTGTTCTGAGCTTCAAAATGGAAGAGGGCCAGGAATTAAAGAATGGGGGAGTCTCTGGAAGCCAGAAAACATAAGAAAATCCATTTACTCCTAGAGCCTCCAAAAGGTACTCAGCTCGGCCGACACCTGATTTTAACCCAGGAGACTCGCTTCAGATTTCTGACATCCGGGAGTATACGTCACTACATTTGTGTTGTTTTAAGCTACTAAGTTTTTGGCGGTTTATTACAGCAGCAATAGGAAACTAATAAAGGAACAAAATTACCCTAAGCATATCTGTAGTTTAGAACTTGTACTACACAGAATGATACAGGCAAGACAGGATCCCCAACAAAACTCGGAACGGCCTAAGCTGCGGGAAGGGGCAAGGCGGGTCGCACGTGGTGTTTGTCCCTGGCTTTTGTTCCCTCCCCATCTAGGCCCTTAGGGAGGAGATCTGGGGGCTACATACTGATAATTGAAATAAGTGTTTTCAAAAAAGCCACCATAAAAGCAACTGGCAGAGAAAGTATTGCTTTAGAGCCTTGTTAACAGGGTGTGACCCAGGAGGCCAGAGAGATGTGCCTACTTTGTGCTTCAGCCACAGGGAGGGCTGGCAAGAGCTTTGGAGGCACCAAGTGCCTGGTGTGGTGCTTGGTGTTTGTGGAAGCTCATGTGGAGGAGCCCAGAAGAAGCCGTCATTTGTGTGGTCAGGCACAGCACAGCAGGGATCCTTTTAAGGGACATCAACAGACGGTGAAATGTGGCCCCACAGAGGCAGCAGTTCCTAGCAACACCCTGTGGTCCTTGGTCCTCATCATTCATGAAAGGAGCTGATGCCCCCAGATGTCCGGCAGAACTCTGCAGCTGGCTAATGGTCCTGCACAAACAGGAGAAGGGCCAGGCTGTATTTCCTCATGTGACCCTCTGGGAATGCAAAGTTGAGGTAGCCCGGGGTCCCTAGGATTATCTTCCAGGATCCAGGACTGCAGGAACAATAGGCATACAGCAAACAGGAGAATTCCCTGATAAGATCCAGATAGGGCAAAACTTCCTGGGAACTTTGTATCTGGGACTTCTAAGATATTTCGACGTGGGATCTAAACCAGATTCAAGCCTAAGGCAAGGGAGCTGTGAGGCAAATTAAATTGCTTTGTTACCAGACTGTTAGCAGAGCATTTTTCATCGACTGTGCCTTCACTGATGTGGTATCAGCTCTATAGAAACTCATATTGGCAAATAAAAGACATAACATTCTGACATGGAACCTATATCCTGGAGAAGTCAGATGTTTTACATCAAAAGAGGGTAT
The DNA here is from genome assembly GCA_963573935.1 of Arctocebus calabarensis. Taxonomy (NCBI): domain Eukaryota; kingdom Metazoa; phylum Chordata; class Mammalia; order Primates; family Lorisidae; genus Arctocebus; species Arctocebus calabarensis. The sequence continues at coordinate 57,762 of CAUYON010199092.1, forward strand.
GTTCTTATTTTTGTCTGAGCGCAGTTTCCAATAAAAGAAGACTTAAATACGTTCCTGAGAAGAATACCCTGAAGAGTTCTCTGCTTTACGAACTCCATACCACAGCTCACACCGTGGTAAGGGGTCTTGGCCCACCCATACCAAGTTAGAGCTTTGCGGTCACCTGTCTCTGAGTCCTGTGTGTGTTAAACAGTCTGCAAAACGTCCACTCCATCCTAGTGCAAGAACCCAAGGCCCCTCAGCTTACCTCCTTCAGAGTGTCTTCTCAGTGGATAGGGCCAGTGTGGCCAATAATGTTTTCCTCTGGTCCTATATTTACAAATTACCTGTCCTCTTTTTAGATGCTCCTCTTACTCTTCTCCTGCCCTCTCTTTTAGGTTTACCATATGTGTTAAGTAAAACCCTTGCCGTTCACTTTGACGAGATTCAAGTGTTCCTCTCAGGGAGAAAAGGAGAGCCTCTTACTTGACAAGATGAATAGGAAAGAGCAGATATTGGTTGCATTTAATCAGAGTGCACACAAACCCCAAGCAAAACAAAGCTGAAAATAGCACCTTTTGACTGACTCAAAGTCAAATTCGGTTATAGGTCTGGGGCAGCTTACAACTCTCAAGCCATGAACCGTGTAAGGCTCTTCTCCCTGAGCTTATCACCAGCTTGAACCTAAGTGTAAGTCATTATTCAGAGTTTATTTTCTTTTTGTTAGTGTGTACATGGGTGGCTCCTTTAATTCAATTTCACAGTCATTTATCAAAGCGTAACAGGGTAAGAAAAAATTAGAGCGTAGAGTCAAAAATCTTAATCTCAGTTCCAGAAACTCCCAGCTCCTGGCTGTGTGACCAAAGGTAAACTGCTCAGTCTTTTGGAATCTCAAGTTCTGCTTCTGTAAATCGGAGAGATCTCTGTTTTACTGCCTTTGCCAGATTGTTTTGAGACACAAAGAAAGGGTATGAGAGTGCTCTGCATCATAGGGCACCATGTAAGTGTTGATATAATGATTATTGGCTAGGTCCTGTGAGGGATAAAAATATGCATGCCCCATGGCTGAGACCCTCAAGGAGCTTACAGTCCAAGGGGGGAGGCAGAGGGGCATACAACTGACTATGAAATGCAGCAGAAAGTGATCACGGAAAGGAGACCCAAGGACTCAGAGACGAGGGGAGGAAATTTAATAAGAGCACTGACTTTTATCCCAGTGGAGTGTCTTGCCCCAACTTTAAAACTTAATACTGATTTCCTTCCATGAAGGAAATGATACTTCCTTAGTTAGTATCCCCCCCCATTAATTAGGGAGTGTGAGCCTTCTCAATGAGTATCTCACTGGATCTTTGTGCTTTCTTCATATCCCTCACCAAGTTCAAGCTACGAAAAGCTTATACTTTAAGAAGAACCCATGGTGAACTGTAAATATTTCAGAAGGTGTACATTCTATTATCTTTTCTGCAGCTTCTAAACAAAACGTGCCAGTTAATTTCCCTGGCTTACATGTGCTCTTTGGCACTGAGTGTCCCCGGGGCCCAATGAGGGTTTGCAGCTGTCTCACAGCTGAGGAGTGAGCCAGGCTCTGCTCCATGGTAAGTTTCATTCTTCCAGCACTTTGATCTCATTATCTTACATGTCTGTACACAGAGCTGTACCCCACACACACATATGCTCTTAATCTGGCCCATCTCCCACACTGTGGAATAACCTGGGCCTAGTCCTTGTTCCTCTTTTCAGTGTCATCACAGGGAATTTTGCTGTCAAAATGTGAACCTACTCAAATGATTAGTGTAAAATCTGAAGAAAGGAGTTGTTATTGCCGTGCTTTTCACAGACATCCTACCCCCTTCTTCCAGAATTGCTTCCTTTCACCAACACCTACTGTTTCACTGTCCTCAGAATATTTCGATCTGATTTTCTATTTCTCCCCACACAACACTTAAATGTTTTTATGTGAATAAACCTATTACAAATTCCAGGGTTAAACATTTTCTCCTCAGCCTATTAAAAGATGTCTCTGGTGTTCTAATAGTGGTACGTTGTCACACTAAAAACATTTTTAAATCATCTTCATTATTTTTTTAAGGAGTATTTAAAATCTTAAGCACAACTTTTGTTAACTAATGAGAACTGTATTTGACAATCTGCAATTTCTATAGCCAAATCATAAGTTTTCCAAGTTTTGTTTTATTTCATGTGTTATGAATATGGGAAATGCAGGTCTACAAGGCAATGATGATTTTTATATGGGTCAATCCAAACAAAATATGTTGAGAATGATTAACTGCAAGATTTTTCTTACCATGATTTAAATTTTAAGATGTTTAAATTTATCATTTAGGAAATCATTTTTAGAAGAAATCCACTTGCATAGTTTACAATCCTTATTTCCTAAGAATATGTCATTTCCAGAGACATAGAGACATATAGTAAATAGGAATGATAATATCACTGCAGAAAACCATTATGTATTTGATTCAATATGTTTGAGATTTGACTCTGCAGCTGCACACAATGCACTTACTATGGAGTTCCGATACCCTCCACCCTCTCGTCCCCCAAAACAGAACAAGAAGAGGGAGGCAAACATCAAAATAACTATTTGGCATCAAATGAAAGGTTTCCATCAACATTTCAATCGGCAATGACAATGGACATAAAAAAATTTGATATTCTTGTCAAAATGAAGATACGATAATTAAATTGTTTAAGGAAGCACTCTCTGTAAATTGACAGCTACCTAAAATATTTTAATTGCTCTTTGAGATGAGAAGTGTCAGCATGTGAACCCCTCCAGAGTACATGGTTTATCACAGTTCAAATGTGCACAGTGCATATTAAATCACTTTTCTGCACACAGGGCACCATAATGATTAAGAGTGTGAAGCTGTAAATAGTAGCAGTCAGCTTACCAGATCTAGGACAAAGAGTGAGGAAAGAAGGCCAAGAAGCAAACGTTCTGGCTGAAAGGACCTTCTGCCAACCATCTGGGGAATATTTTCAAAAGAACAGCTTGACATCTGTAGATTAGAAGTTGCATGAGGACAATTAGTGATTCTATTTGCTCATTATTGTAGTCCCCATAGTTCAGTGTTTTTCAACCTTTTTTTTTTTTTTGTAGAGACAGAGTTTCACTTTATTGCCCTTGGTAGAGTGCCAGGGCATCACACAGCTCACAGCAACTCCAACTCCTGGGCTTAGGAGATTCTCTTGCCTCAGCCTCTAAGTAGCTGGGACTACAGGCGCCTGCCACAAGGCCCGGCTATTTTTCTGTTTTGCAGTTCTGCCAAGGCTGGGTTTGAACCTGCCACCTTTGGTATATGGGGCCAGCGCCCTACTCGATGAGCCATAGGCGCCACCCTTCAACCTTTTTTTATTTTACTCTCACACCACACTTGAACCTATAGTAAAACTTCCATGGCACACTTAAATTATGTTAATAAAAAAAAAGTAAATAGAAAAATATACTTACCATCCTTTGAACTTCTTTTGAAAATAATTTAATTAATGATCTTTAAAATTCTTCATGGCACACCAGTGTTCCAGATTACACCAGTTAAAAATCACTGCTGTATTTCCTAGACATGTGCCTGACCCATGGTTGGTAATTGGTAAATTTTGCTCAATGAGTGAAAAAAAAATGAGTGAGCTAACTATTCCTGAGTAATAGTTGGAGGAGATATAAATGAGAAGAAACTATGGAAGAATAAATCAGATAATTTAATAATAGTTCATATGTTTATTAATTCAACACTTGTCTATTGAGCTCTTATTATGTGCTATGTTCTGGGTGCAGTGATGATAGAACAACTTATTGTCTGGGCAGTGTCTATGGCTCAAGGGAGTAGGGCGCTGGTTCCATATGCCAGAGGTGGCAGGTTCGAACCTGGCCCTGGCCAAAAACTAGATAATAAAAAAAAAATCACGGTCTGAAGTGGGAGATCAAGACACACTTAATCAAATGCAACATGAAAGCACCATGATTGGGGTTTATAAAATAGTCAGTGAGAATATCAGTAGGAAAAGTATAAATTCTTCCTAGACAGAGGTTAAGGTTTCGGTCAGGAAAAACATGTGTGAAATATGTTTTTAAACCATATCCTTCCATTTCTGAAAGCTGGCTCATAGCAGATAAATCGTCCTCTCAAGAACAGCGCTAGAAAAACCTTACTTTGCACACACGAAAGAACTACAGACTCATCCAGGGACTGAGGGGTCAAGGCCTCAGAAAAAAAGGAAACTCACTAAGGCCAATCTGATAGTCTACATTTCATTTTCCCTCAAGGTATTTGTAGTTCATAAACATCATGAGTGGAGAAGCTAATGAACAAAGGAATGCTAAAGACATAGAAACTAATAACAGTTTTCAGCGATTTACAGGGTTAGGGAGACAGAAATTGAAGTTCAAGGCTGCCAAGAAAGTTAGGAATTGAGGGATCAAGATTCTGAAAAGGAGGGAATTTCAGAGAAGTCAAAACAATAGTCTAAAATCCTCAATGTTATTTGCTGATCTGTAAGCTATGTAGATAGATAATTTTAAAATGTGAGCAAAATTATAGACCTAAATACAAAATACAAAATTATAAAACTCCTAAAAGATAACATAGGAGAAAACCTAGCTGACCTTATGTTTAATAAAGGATTTTTAGATACAATATTAAAAACATGATTCATGAGAGAAATTGATATGTTAGAGCTTATTAAAATTACAAACTCCTCTTTGTGAAAGCCATCATTAAGAGACTAACGGAAAAGCCATAGACCAAGAGAAAATATTCTCAAAACACATATTTGGTCAAGGACTGGTATCCAAAACATATAAAGAACTTTAAATAATGAAACAACCTGATTAAAAAATGGACAAATGATCTGAACAGAAACCTCACCAATTGAGATATACAAATGACAAATATATAAAAAGATTCTCAGTATCATAAGTCATTAGGGAATTTAAAATTAAACAGCAATAAGATTTCATTACACACTTGTTAGCATTGTGAAAATCCAAAATACAGACAACATCGAATCCCAGTAAGAATGTGGAAGAACAGGAACTCTCAGTTATTTATGGCTGGTGGGAATGCAAATAGTACAGTCATGTTGGAAGACTGTTTGGCAGTTTCTCGCAAAATTAAACACACTCTTACTATATTATCCAGTAGCTGTGAACCTTAAAATGAATTAAAACTAATGTCCACAATAACTCTGCACACTGCTTATAGAAGCTTTAAAGCAACTAAGATATCCTTCAGGAGGTAAAGCCATGAACAAACTGTGGTACATCCATACAATGGAATATTATTATTATTATTATTATTTTAGAGACAGAGTCTGACTTTATCACCCTTGGTAGAGTGCTGTGGCATCACAGCTCACAGAAACCTCTAACTCCTGGGCTTAGGTGATTCTCTTGCCTCAGCCTCCCTAGTAGCTGGGACTATAGGCACCTGCTACAATACTCGGCTATTTTTTGTTGCAGTTTGGCCAGGGCTGGGTTTGAACTTGCCACCCTTGGTATATGGGGCCAGCACCCTACCCACTGAGCCAAGGCACCACTTAATGGAATATTATTAAGCAGCAACAAAAAAAAAGAGTTATCAAGCTATGAAAAGACATGGAGAAACCTTAAACACACAGAAAGAAGTCAATCTTAAAGGCTACCTAATGTGTAATTCCAGCTATGTAACATTATAGAAAAGGTATATATAACTACGGAATCAATACAAAGACCAGTGATTGCTGAGAATTTGGGGTTGGAGAGGAAACAGTGAATAGGCAGAACACAGGGATACTCAGAGCAGTGACTCCATTCTATAATATTGCATAATCGTTGCTGTATGTCATTATACATTGATTGAAACCTACAGAATGTAAAACACAAACAGTGAGCCTTAATGTAACCTATGAATAGATAATAATATATCAATATTGACCAATAAATTATAACAAATATACTATACTAAGGCAAGATATTAATTATAGGAGATACTGTAAATGTATATGTGGGTGAGGGAATATGTGGGAATTCTATGTTACTTGCTATTCAATTTTTTTATAAACCACTCTAAACTGTTTTTCTGTAAACTGCTCTAAAACATGAAGACTTTGATTTTTTTTAAAAAAAGCTAAGCAAAAAGCAGCAGCTAGGAAGCTGAAAATTGTCACATAGTACTGAGGATATAAAAAACGAAAAGTGCAAGTTTTGTACACAAGGCCTGTTAAAAACCAAAGACTTTCCATTGGGGTCCTATAAAGATTAAGAATAAAAAGAACAAGAAATAAGCTGGAACATACAAATACTGAAATTCAGCCTTGAATCTGGTCAGTTACTTATGAATGAAAGTGCATCTTCTTACCCTGATGCCTGCAGCAAGTTATTAATAAGTAAAATTATCTCTGCTAAAAGATAGTAGCCTCCACAATGTATCACATCCAAGGTCCTGGTATACCAACAATAAAAGCAAAAGAAAAATATACAATAGAAACAGTAGGCAATCTAGAATTTCAAATTAACTATGAAAGAGATGAATAGATAGAGATATAGATTCTACTTTTAAAAATAATAAAAGGGAACACTTCAGAACTTAAAATACAGATAAGTTTCATGATTCAAAATACAAGTTAGCAGAATGTATGCAGCTTGAAGAGCTTTGGAGCTTAGAAAATATAGAAAGAAAAAAGAATTATATGACACTTATTAACCCTACCTAAAACACAAGTAACTAAAGTCCAAGAATAGGACAGAGAATATAAAGAAAAGTCAATGTTTGAAAAGATATGGCTGAGAATTTACCAAAATTGACAAAACGAAACCAACCAACTTACTCTAGGAATGCAAAGTTGGCTTAACATTGAAAAATTAATCAGTATAATTCACCAGCTCATACACTAAAAACCAAAAATCATATGACCATTTCAGTAAATCAGAGAAAGATTGATTAAAATTCAAAAGCTATCATTCATAAAATTGGCAGCTAACAAGAAATAGGCAGAAATTCCTCAGATTGTAAGACTGAATGTTTCCCTCTAAAATCAAAAGGAAGTGACTGGAAGCAGCTACCAAAAAAGGCTCCTGTCCAAAAGGGAAGATAACCTCCATAAACTGTGCGATTAAGCTGAATACTGGGAGCCCAGTCAAGAGAGAGAAGTGATTTCTGCGGGTCACCTGTGTTGAGACTGGCTGTGACCCCAAGAAAGCAAGCTTCAGGTACAAAATTCATCTGAAAGGAAGAGTGTCTGTCCCCTCCCCC